>JAOQMS010042436.1:0-13769 GCA_027563885.1 Erythroxylum longipes
ATCTTCCACACCTAATTTTGGGGTATATGATGAAGACAAAAAGGGATTCCAATGCCTTACCATATGGCATGATGTTAACAAGAATCTTTAGAGATTCTGGAATTCTTATGGACAGAGGAAACATGGTGAAGATGAATATCAAAGCATTATTAATGCGTCTACTATATGTAGAATGGGATTGAAAATTCAAGAAAAGGAGTAGACAACTTCTATGGTGAAAGCAAGGACTTAGACACCGTGTAAGTGGAAATGTTACTCCCACAAAGAGGAAGAAATCTCAACCCTTAGGAAGAATGGTTACAGAAGAAAAGAAGAATAAATCGTCTGAGTTAGCAGTTAAAGATAAGACGATTTTACAAAAAGAAAAAAGCCAGGTGAATCTATCTGAAAAACAAGTGTCATTGAAAAGAAAAGGAGAGACACTTGATGTTGAGCAAGTTAAAAAATCAAGAAGATCACTAAGGTTACTAACTCTCTGACAATAAGCAAGTTAAAAAATCAAGAAGATCACCAAAGTTACTAACTCTCCGACAATAAGAGTAGAAGAGAGTGAAAGGATTAATTCCTGGTAAAGATTCTGAGAAGGTAGAAAAAGCACCACAGGCTACTAGGTCTTTGGTCTCAATTTTGCAATAACATCAGCCAAAGTCAACAAAAGAGACAGAATTAAGAGGAAGTTGGAGTTTGAGAAGAAGAGACCCCAACCCCAACCACCTTCTAGACTGGTAGAAGAAAATAAGAAGTTGAAAGATCAGTTAGAAAGAGAGTACTTCAACTGGTGTTAATCAGAAGGAAAAATTAGTTAATTGTCATAGTCCTATCAGAAAAGAGGACTTAAGAATGAAGGTGATAGAAGAAATTGTACTTGTTAGAACAGAGGCTCAATCATAATAAGAGAACCTCTGAAAAGGCTAATCAAGGTCCAAGTTGAACCTATCTTGGTCAATAATTGGTCTATACATCTTCTGAATCATGAAGAGAGAAGATTATATGGGATTTTGAGAGATGAAAAACCAGAACCATATCCGTTGAATATAAAAAAGGATTAATATACTATCTACCCAGCTACAGGTAGAACATTGATCAAGATTGTACCTGATGTGCAACCTAGAATTTCACACATTGTACGCAATGTACAAAAAGGGAAACAGAAGATGTATCCTGAAGGAAAAACAGGTGACCTTATGGATGAGCAAATATAAGAAACGGTGAGAAGCATAGATAATGCATGCAATGCAGAACAACCAAGAGGAATCTATGTTTCACACCACATTTCAAAAGCATCAGGAAGTCACTGTGGACGCTTCACCACAGATGTAACTTCTCAAGTAGTTGGAAAGGTGACTAAAGGACGGTTCAGAACTATCATGGTAGAAGGTATTAGTTTCAACTTAGAAACTTTTGTGAACCTAATTATCCACCTTAGACCTTTGAGTCTATACCTTCAATTAAACATGTCCTTCACCTTTTTGGCAAACCAATACAAAAACTACCAAAACCTGATGACCTTGATCTCCCTGAAGGAAAACAATTATTCAAACCTCGTGTTTTAAAAATCATTCAATTAGATGTTTTACCTTCAGAAACACATGTTGAACCAAACTTCTATCCATCAAGTGCACCTCAATGAGTTACTACAATTGGGATGGAAGAAGTTAGTCACTCTCAGCAGTGGAGTCAGGAAGCCTTAGTGAAGGAGATTGAAGAAATTCATACTAAGGTTGATGATTTGAGTGACTCAGTTGGTGATCTACATGAGAAAGTAGCTTATCTTTGAGTGTCAATAGAAGAAGACCTCAAGTTGATCAGGACTGATATGCAACATATGTTTTCTGAAATCATGCAGCATCTAAGAAAACCTTTTTGATTAATAACAAATAGGGGAGAAGAACATAAGAAATGGGGAGAAAAGAAGAAAAAAGATGAAAAGAATAAGTGGAGAAGAACAGAAGCAGAAGCAGAAGAAAAGCAGATGAAAGAAGAGAAGAACAGATACAAGAAAAGAAGATAGCATATGTGTATTTTGTTTGATGTTCTCTTACTCATTATCTGAATAATATTAGTACATTCACTTTTATCTTTTTAAATTATGATTATTTGTTATCATCAAAAAGGGGGAGATTGTTATGTCAGGAGGACTTTACGATGATTAATTTTGATGACAATTAAATAATAATAATGTTAGAAATAAATGAACTAGTTTGATGAGTATGTTAAGTGTACAGAAAGAAGCGCAAAGCACAGAAGAAGCACAAAGATACAGAAGAAGCAAAAGATACAGAAGAAGCGAAACACAGAAGAAACAAAGCACAGAAGAAGTAAAGATACAGAAGAAACAAAGCACAGAAGAAGTAAAGATACAGAAAAAGCAAAGCACAGAAGAAGCGCAAAGCACAGAAGAAGCAAAAGATACAGAAGAAGCAAAACACAGAAGAAGTAAAGATACAGAAGAAGCGAAACATAAAAGAAACAAAGCATAGAAAGCGAAAAGATACAGAAGAAGCGAAACATAGAAGAAACAAAGCACAGAAGAAGTAAAGATACAGAAGAAGTAAAGATACAGAAGAAGCAAAAGATACAGAAGAAGCAAAACATAGAAGAAGTAAAGATACAGAAGAAGCGAAACACAAAAGAAACAAAGCACAGAAGAAGTAAAGATACAGAAGAAGCCAAACATAGAAGAAACAAAGACCAGAAGAATTAAAGATACAGAAGAAGCAAAACACAGAAGAAACAAAACACAGAGGAAGAAAACACAGACGATACAAAGTAGAAGATACGCTAGTACGTCGAACAGTTAGTTAGTTGGAGTTAGTTAGAGAACTCAACTAAATAACTTTTATCAAGATTCAAGAAGCAGTTATCAAGACTCAAGAAGCAATTATCAAGAATCAAGAAGTAGCTGGTGACTTAGACTATAAATACTAGTCGTAGTCGAAGATTGAATAACTTTACAACTTTTCAACTTTTCGAAAAACTTTTGATCTTACATCTTTTGAGCGTTCAAGTGTATACTTAAAAAAGAAAATTTTCTGTATTGCAATACGAATAGAGCTAAACTTACTGTAACAATAGCTCACAATATCTTTCTAGTGAGAGAAAGAAAAGGCTAAGAGCCTGGAGAGGCTAAGATAGCTGAAAGAATACTTGGTGTGAGAGACCTGAAGAGGCTCTAGAGGGAAGAAAGAATACTTGTACATTTGTTGAAGTATAGTGAAAACTCAGAAGAATTCTGAGGACTGGACGTAGCCCACGGTTTGGGGTGAACCAGTATAAAATCGCGGAGTCTATCTTCTATCTCTCAACTTATTCTATTTTGTTCTTAAACAAGTATATAGAAGTTATTTGCGATTTAGCTACGTAACAATTTTCATATAATGTTTGTGATATTCTTTTAACATGTTAGAGAAGTTCTTATCAAGAAAAAATAAAGGTTTTGTATTCGCGAAAAGATTACACAATTTAACCCCCCTTCTTGTGTATATCATATATTGTACGTAATTTCTATGTTAACGTGTGATTTACTTCAATCCTAACTACAGAATTCAAAACTTTCTAAAAAAAATCAAAGGAAATAAATTTCCATGGGTTGCCTCCCGTGTAATGCTTGTTTTAATGTTTGTAGCTCGATGCTCTTCTTTTGCTCATGGTGGTTCAAATGATTGGTGCAATGGTAGTGCAGTCACTGATCTCACAATTTGCACATGAGCTACCATGCTACGGATTCTACCTTCCTTGTGATTTTCCTTCCTTTGCCTTTTTATACGAGACCGTTTCTTTCTGAATGCATTCTCAGGATCCTTAGTATCTTCCCATTGTCCTCGAGGTTCAGTTTCCTTGATATTAGTTGGAGGTAAAGGATAACTGTAGTCTTTGACACTTTGAAGGTTATTTGATTCTTTCCTACCCTCAGAGTTAACTCACCCCATCAATGTTAATTATTGAGCGAGCAGTGGCTAGAAACGATCATCCAAGGACCATAGGGGTTTCGACATTCTCTCCAATATCTAATATGTAGAAATTTGTGGGAAATATATATTTATCAATTTGTACTTGCACATCCTTAATAATCCCTTTTGTTGATGAACTGTTCTGTCGACCATTTTTACTAACATTTTAATAAGTTTTAACTCTCTTAACCTTAACTTTTGAATAAAGGTATAGGGCATCATATTGATACTTGGTCCCAAATCCATGAATGCCCTGTCTATGTTGACTCCATTGATACTATACGGAATGTAATAATCCCCTGGGTCCTCTTTCTTCTGTGCTATGTTAAGGTTTTCTTCCGATATGTGCTCCTTAACCTTCTTCTTGACTAATTCCTTTAGTGTGAGCCTCGTTTGTAGTTGTTCCATTACGTCCTCAACTGTATTTGAATCAACCTCTTAAAATTCCTCATTTCCCTACTTGTAATTGACTTATGCTGACCTAAAATAGGGTATAGAATTTCAGGTTGAGGTGCCTTAAATTGGTTCAATTACGAGCTCGAAGGAATTCCATAATTACTTGTCCTTCTCCTTTATCTCCGTCTCCTTTCACATGTTCAAGCTCTTTTTCTTGGGTCAGAATGATAGCCAATATTCGTTCCTTTGGGTTGTACTAAGTATTACTCGAAAGGGTCCCCATATTTCGAGTAGATATTGCCTTCGTTAGTTGACCTACTTAGACTTCCAGATTGCATATTGAAGAGGCGTGGTTCTTAGTGACTTGCTCGAATTTACTTTTAAGCCTCTGTGTGCATCCTCCATGCCTCCAATTTTATCTAAAATCTTATCCAACTTGGTTTCCATTCAGCTTGGCTTATCTTGTTCGAAGTTTGATTGTCCTTGAGGTCTAAAATGTCCTCCAACATTGTTCGTCTAAAAGAAGTTAGGGTGATTCTTCCACTCAAGGTTATAGGTGTTAGAGTAAAGATTGTTGCCCCCTCCTCGTCTATACTAAACTCCCATATAATTCACCTGCTTTAGATTGCTTTCCTTCATCAAGTAACAGTCCACTGTATCATGGTCCATTTGTCTACAGAGTTCACACTTGAGTTGCACGAATTTTACCGAAACTAAGGATGAACCTTTATGTTGTTGAGTTGTTAAGTCAAGTTATTAATTTTCGCTTGCATTTCTATCATTTGATCAATAGCCGAAATTTCTTTTTGCTCTCGGAAGGTAGTAGTTTGTCTACTCCTCTCATTCATCCACAGGCAGCTATTACTTGCCATCTCCTTTATTATCTCTTTTTCTTTATCGTCTTTCTCATTAATGATCCTCCTGAAGTTGTGTCAACCGTGCCTTTCGTAGGCGGGGTTACTCGATTATAGAATGTTTGCAACAAGATTTCGTTAGATAAATTATGGTGTGGGCACTTCCGTTGTAAAACATTGTATCTTTCCAACACTTCGTAGATCGATTTCCGATCACTTTGCTGGAATTTGGTAATTTCCTTGATGATCTTTGTGGTCTTAGTCAGGGGAAATACTTACCTAAAAAGGCAAGAACTAGCTAATCCTACGTCGTGACATTAGCTGGGTTAAGGGGATGGTACCAAGCCTTTGCTCTATCTCTAAGGGTAAAGAGGAAAAGCTTGATTCTAACTACATCTTCTGACACCTAATGGTACCAAAAGGTATCACAGATTTCAAGGAAGTTCACTATATGTGCGTTAGGATTTTCATTTGTTAATCCATAGAACTGCACATTTTTTTGAAGCATGTTAAGGAGGGTTGGTTTGATTTCAAATAAGGCTGCTTGTACTGGTGGCCTAGCTACTCATTGGTTAGCTGCATTGAACCCTGGTCTTATAAAGTCCATAAGGGTCCTTTGTTGACGTTCTTAGTTCGCAGGTCCAAATTCTGCTGAAATTCCTCAGCCATTGTTGATTTTGCAATTTCTTCTTCTTCTTCACACCGAGCTTTCCTAATGGTTCGTTCTAGTCAAGTGATGTATAAATCTAAAGTTTTAAATGTGTGAATCAAATCTCTCGTGAATCTTGGGTTTATACAAGAGCACAATTTCATAAATAGAAAAGAAAGCCCAAAAATTAAAAATTAAAAACTAACTAAATGTCTTAAACTATAAAACTAAACTAATCGCCTACCCAGCAACAGCTCCGAAAACTTGATCGTGATTTTCTGATATGTGTAAGTTTTAATATTTAACCTCGATATTTCGCAAGCGCACGGGTCTTTTGTGTAGTACCTAAGGTGTCGATCCCACGAGTAGGGTTAATCTAATCCTAAAATCTAAGGCCAAAAATAATTCACAGTAATTCAAAATGAACAAATTAAAGAAAGAATTTATTTCAATCATGCACTCAATTTCAAGTATCAATTATGAAAATAATAACAAGATAGCAGTCACAACACCTAATCAAGAATCAACCTAAAGAACTACCAATTCAGAGAAAGGGAAATTTTATCTATCTTCAATGCTAACCTAATCAATTATGAACTATTAGATTACTAGTTCTAAATGGTACTAGGATTGATTACTCCCTCTCGAGTTATAACCATTAACCCTACTTAATAAATGCTAATCAGATTCTGAGAATTGCAAACTCTTAATTAACAATCTATCCAAAACCCTAATTAGATCTGAAGTTGCCCAAAAACTATCGAAAACTTATGCAAAATCTCTCTTCACACAATTTATCGACTTGATTCAATTCTCCTTCTATTAAATTACCTAACTCTTGCTAGCCCAATTTAATAATTTTTCACTCGGTTCACCCTCTCAGTTTATCATCGAATTATGCGATTGCATAAATTAAATCACAATAATCCAGTAAAACACAAACAATCAAATTTCATTAAATCAAAGATAAAACAACCCGAAGGTAAGTTTAGACATCCTCATCATTCACACAATCTTATCATCAACAGCTATCCTAGTTTTATACATTAATAAAATTGAAAATAAAACCAAAATAACATTGGAATGGATGACGGAGGCAGTAATGTCAAAAGACCTCCTGTTTTGGGAAGTATTTCATATAGGCTTCTTCTCTACGTCTCTCTTCCTTCTTCTCTTTCTCAATCTCTCAATGAACTCTCTCTAGAGTTTCTCAATAAAGGTTGTTGCAAAAGCTCTGTTATCTCCTTTTTCTTGTTCTTTATATACCTTTTGTGTTTTGGGCAACTCTAGGGTCATTTCGGGTTCAAAAAGGTCTAAAAAATCCCTCAAAACTTGATGTTTTTACTTGTTTGCATGTCTACCTGATATAGGCTACGATCGTGGCCCTGCTGCCACATTCGTGTACCAGATCTGGGCTTTTTGTCACGATCATGGCCTGATTGTGGGCTATCTTATAGGATTCTGTCACAATTGTGGCCTATATCTCTAATGCTTCTATCACGATTGTGAGTCGTTGTTTCAGCCCGAGTGTCTCCAAAAATACTTTTTCTTTAATATTGACCCTAAAATACTAACAAACACATCGAGGTACCTTAAAAATATAATATTTAAGCTTAAAGCCTTGTACTGACCTATAAAAACACTTAATCACAATTAGTTAACAAACTAACACAATTTTAACCTAAACACATACTAAACAATTAAGTTAACACTTAAATACATAACAAACTAAGCCCTAAAACATTATGCAATTCACACCTATCAATGAGGTTGCATAGATGAACATTAATTATGGAAAATTTGGAGTGTTAATGATGTTTCTATGTGTGTCAAATTCATGGAAAAATGGTGGAAGATAGTGAGGGCACGATCGTAGCCTTCAGTGGACGATCGTAGCCTAGATAATTAGGTTCTGTCACGATCATGGCATAGCCCCCATTATTGTGGTCATCTGCACAAGCTTCTATCATGAACGTGGGAAGGTACACCACGATTGTGGGCTAGCATAAAGAGTGAAATGATGTCTTTTAAGTGATGTTTGAAACAACTAATGCTAAGATACCTTCCTATGGTGTATATAGACTTAAATGAGGCTCAAAATGAATCTAATTTGATGTTGAATAAATTGGTTGAATGTTTGATAAGTTGAAGTTACTAAATAATTTTATAGCTTAAGGAAGAGATTGTTTGATAACAAAGTATTTAAGTTTGGAATGAAGGAATGTTAAAGGAATGAAGATGTTCTTATGATATATGATTGGTTAAGAAATGAGAATAAGGACACATTCCCAGGAATGTTAATGAGCATGCATTACACATAACACATATACATATATGTATGGTTAAATACTTATGAGATTTCGAAATTTAGTAATGTGCAAATGTGTTTATTTTTTCATGGTTTAGAAGCACTAATAGAACGACAACATCTAGACATTACCGGGATGTTAACGCACGAATGAGTACATAAATGAGTTCTTCACTTATGTACACAAGAGTCTAACCACTTCTTACACACTTAAGTGAGAGCATAAAGGCTCTAGAAGAGTTCTAGAGTGAGAGAAAGATGTTAAGAGTCTTGTTCTTGCAATTTATGCAATTGTTGCATGAATCAAAGTGCATGCAATAAAACTCTTGATCTTTCTTTTCATTTTGAGCATCTACTAGAACTCATCTAGTTTGGTGCTCAAATAACCCTTACACATTATTTCTTCTTAATCTTTATGTTCTTGGTGATTAAGGAAGGGTTTGGTGTTTGCAACAACCTAAACAAGGAGAAGAAACAAGAAAGGTGGAGAAATAAAAGGTAAAAGTTTTATGTTTCATGTTCTTTTACATATCCATGCATGCATGTATGATTCCATTTTTTTTCAAGTTATCATGGTGTCAAAATTTAGATTCTAATTCTTCCACCGAATTCTTATGCATGGAATGCATGTATACATGGAAAAACCAACATGTTAAAGGCCTAGAACTGATTCATAATAATGTTGATAAAGTGAATTTATCCAAAATAGAATTAAAGTAGCACAAGATCGACAAAAAATTTATGTGGATCAGCACCGGAAGGATATAGAGTACCAAGTAGGAGATAAAGTGTTTTTGAGAGTATCACCTTGGTGAGGAGTGCTGATGTTCGGTAAAAAGGATAAACTCAGCCCTAGATACATTAGTTCATATGAAATTATTGAGAGAGTTGGACCATTGGCTTATAAGTTAGCCTTACCATGTCTCAGATACACAATGTGTTTCGTATGAGTATGCTTAGAAGATATCGGTATGATCTGACACATGTATTGCTGGCTAATTGTAATATCCAGCTTTCGAAACATGTTTAGGGATCATTATGAATAAGTAATAACATTGAGAGCATTTCACTTACATGCATATCATTAGTATACACACATGAATTATAAGTTATACATATTTCAAATATATCATATGCACTCAATTGACATATTCCAGGGTATGAAAGAGTTAAAATGAACATGATGTGAATTCTGAATTTTGAATTGTTGTGTCCTGAAATTTGGTTTGATTAGATTCCAATTAGTAATTTGGAACTAATTGTTATTAATTGGGAGATTAATGAATTAATATTTACATTTGGACTAGGAAAAATGCCTAGTAAGATAAATTGATACATGAAAATTAGGATGACTAAGCCTATAATTGAGTAACATTTGGAATAGTTAAATGTGTGACAAATGGACTAGTAATTAATTGAAAAATGGACCAATTATGAAGGGACACGTGGATTAATAACTAGGAGTTATATGGACTAATTAATAGGAGATAATGGCAGAATTTTATGAGGATACATGGATTACATGCCAAATGACACATGTTTACATAAATTGAAGACACCTAGCATGTTGATGAAGCAAGATTCTGCAGCATAGTTTTTGCTGCTTCTTTCTTTTTTTCCTTCACCGAAATTACATCCAACTTCTCTCTACATTTTTTAAAACCCTAGCTAAATTTTTACACAAAATACACACTTTAATCCTTCACAAAATAGGCAAAAAAATTAACCTATTGTTACCTTCATCTTGCTACTGAAACTAGCTCATTTTCACCTTAAGGTTGTGTTGATATTACTTGCTTCGAGAGCTAGTTTAATTTGGAATTTTAAGCTAAGTTGGAAGCCTAATAAGTAAGTAGCAATCTAATCTTTGTAGCATGATTGATAGAATGAGAATGATGCTTGAATTGGAATGAAATGAATGTGGTTTTGGTGATGATATGTGCTAGAATATGTTAGATAAACTTAGATGTTTTCTGCTTGCTTTTTGTGTGTGAAAACCGGGGGTATTATGTTGATTCAAGGATAAATTAGATCTGGATTTGAAGTATAATAAAGGTGAATGTATGCTAAAGGAAGATGTAAATATAGTGTTCTTGAATTGAGAAAGAAGTAGGACTATATGCATAATAATGTATGATAGTTTCTAGTCTAATTTTTGATGTATGAAATACCATGATTTATGAGCTATCAATTGAATAATTTTGAGTTGGAATTTGAGTATAATTCAGATCTATATGGGGTTGCATAAATGAGCATGAATTCTGTAAAATTTGGAGTGTTAATGATGTTTATATATGTGTGGAATTCCTGGAAAAATGAAAGAAGAAAGACAGGGCATAATCATGGCCTTCAGTGCATGATCATGGTATAACCTCCATAATCATGCCCTATTGCACAAGCTTCTATCATGAACATGGGAAGGTACACCATGATCATGGGATAACATAAAAACTGAAATGATGTCTTTTAAGTGATGTTTGAAACAACTAATGCTAAGGTACCTTCCTATGGTATATTTAGACTTAAATGAGAATTAAAATGAATCTACTTTGATGTTGAATAAGTTGGTTGAATGTTTGACAAGTTGAAGTTATTAGATAATGTTTTAACTTAAGGAAGAGATTGTTTGATAACAAAGTATTTAAGTTTAGAATGAAGGAATGTTAAAGGAATGAAGACGTTTTTATCATATATGATTGGTTAAGAAATAAAAATACGGACACATACCCGAGAATGTCATTGAGAATGCAGTACACATAACATATATACATATATGTATGGTTGAATACTAATCTGATTGCGAAATTTAGTAATGTGTAAATGTGTGCATTTTTGCATGGTTTAGAAGCTCAAATAGAATGACAACATCCAAACATTGCCGGGACGTTAAGGCAATAGCTATCTGGAGTGTACTGTAAGTTAACCTAGATGATTCTCACTAGGATTAATTTATTTCTATTTAATTAAATTTCAGTCATTGAAATGTGATTGACATGATTGATAATTCTAGACATTAATGTTCTGAGAAGTTTGATATTTGGGAATGTATTGGGAGTGTTCTGTGTGTATATAAATTTGAAAAATATCTATATATTCAACAAAAATGTTGAATGCTGGACTTAAGTTTGATGAACATGTGAATCTGACTATGCATCATGAATAAATTTTATTGATGGCGTATCATCATGAATAAATTTTATTGATGGCGTATTTTGTGATTTGATGCATCACATTGATATGCATGATCAGATAAAGGCATTGTGACCAGAGTGCCTGGTCTAAAAGAGCTTAAAGCTTAGATATACCCATAAAGAGCCACAGGCTCAATGATTAGTGAGCCCAGTATCTACAATAGGTACGAGACAGAATGTGAAATGAGATCGATATCCATAAGGGATATAGGACAATAATAGGCGCTCTGTTACAAAAAAATTAAAATGAAAGTGAATCTCATGTGCATATGCATTTGTAAATATATGATTATGGAAACATTTTTGAATTGTAATGATATTGTGATATGTTATATTTGTCTACATTTGATAATATGATTTATTGGGATATATGGATGAATTATTCTTAATTGAGATAGATGGATGAATTATTCTAAAAATTTTATATGAAATATGTGAAATTCATGATGAATTGTTGAGATGAGGAATATTGTACAATTGGTTTATATTTGAATATGTTTGATGTCTTGAATGAGTGAGCACATCAATGATGGTTCATTTACTGAGTTCGCAAAACTCATCAAAATTGTAACGTGGCTTTTTAGGTACAAGCGAGGAGACCTAGTTCCTAAAATACTCTAGAAGAACATATTGGATTTAAGAACTGGCTCAAAGGTCTGGTCAGCTGACATTTGAGGAGTTGTAGATTGTGTTTATTCAGTTTCTCATTTAATGTAAATATTTTGTAAAATGAGTAGTAAACTCTCCAAACACTTTTGATAATGTAAATATTTGTTTAATGAATGTAATGCTACAGTGTAAATTATGTTAGTAAATGAAATAGGAAAAATTGATCTTTCCAGACTTTGTAAAGTGTATGATGCCATAATAAGTGTATATGACTGCTCTAACATGCCATTGTCATAGGGTATGTTCTTGGCTATCCTCTGGATGTTCAGGTATATACTTTATGGTAGTGGGGTGTTACATCTTGCATCTTGGGACATATAGTTTTCGAGATTTTTATCTCATAAGTTATAGGAAGAAACCCTCTCTTGGACTGCTCCATTCTAAACTTGTTTAGCTCTTTGTCTATGTATGTAGACTGTGAAAGATCTAGTGTTGGATCCTAAATCTTTTTGTTTTCTTTTATTGATTTTATTTACCATGATCTAAATAAATTTTGTGGTCTTGTTAGATAAATCATTTTATTTGGAGTTTAATTAGTATGTCAAGTTTGGGAGGATTTATTTCATGGATTGATGGAATCAAAGTATTAATGTTATAAGGTGTTATAAGGGCAAAATTGGAAGATCCTTAAGGTTAAAAGACATAAGGCTTATATTAGAGGGCAAAAGGGACATTTTTGTGATTATTAAGAGTGTAGAAGAAGAAAAATTGTGTGTGAGAAGAGGGAAAGAAAGAGAAGTGGAGAAAAGAAGAGAAAAGCTAGGGTTTTTGGAGATCTTGAAGAATTTGAAGCTTCAACAAGTAAGTTATTCTTTAGATTTCATGGGTTTGGTTAAATGAAATCTAAATGAAGTTGAATATGGGTAGAAAGTTGTTTATGAATGAGTTAGGCAAATGTTTTCTTTTAGGGTTAATGATCAAAGATAGATTTTGATGTATTTGTAAATGTTAAGGGGTTGAAAATGAAGTAGAAGAGATGGTTTAGGGTTAAGATGTTATGTAAAAGGTGGGAAGTTAAAAACTGGAAAAAGTCGCAGAACACATCTTCGGAGCATGTTTCTGGAAAAGTTCACTGCGGCGAACTTCTGGGTTTTGCCGCGGCTAACTCAGTTTTTCCTATACAAACATGCTTTGGTATTTTGGGCATAAATTTTGGTGTAGTTAGCCAAATGGACTGATTTTTTGTAAACTAGAGACATAGGACTACAACTTGTATGTTGAAATGGAGTTCTAATTCAGTCTCTAAGGATTTTAATTTTTGGATGGAAGTTGAACATAGAATACTGTTTTAGTATAAGAACAACCTGAAATTTTTTGGGGCATAACTTTTAGAGTACTGAACCAAATTGAATGATTTTAGTATCATTAGAAACTTAAGGCAATGGGGAATATTTCTCTAGAAGAAAGTGTTATCAAAATGTTTCATTTACTTAATCAAAATGATCATGGAAAAATTGACTTGAAGGTTTGGATTTATGGAAGGGTTTTGGTTCATGAAGCTTAGGAAATGCATGGTTTTAAGTACTCCAAAATCATTTCAGTGAATGTATTTTCTTAGGATTCTCAAATTAGAATTCCTATTAAAATTGGGATTTTGTTATTATTAAAGGAAATCAAGAAGGTGATCAAGAGAAGCAAGAGCAAGGACATCCTTAAGCCACTTTTATAAGTAAGTATTTCAAGGTAGGTTACAGTTTTATAATTAAGTAATAGGCCATTAATGTTTTCTTTCAAATGATGGAAATAAATGAT
>JAOQMS010042437.1:0-13764 GCA_027563885.1 Erythroxylum longipes
TAAATCACATTACATAAACAATATACATGCATATATAAAAGAATACCTCATAATATATTATTAATAAGTTAGAATGTCAGTATAAAAGTCACATATGTCCATTGGCCTAGGGCACACTACTAATAAAATCTGCCTGAGAAAATCTTTAAAAAAAGCAGGAAAAGTATTATGGGCAGTGATTGTTTTTCATGAAAATGTTTTGACGGTGCGATGTTTGGACCTAATAATGATAGGGTGTTTCCATATGAGGTATTAAGGTTTAAGTAAGAGCTTAAATGAATTTAGTTGATGTTGAATGAAAGGATTAAGGTGAGTAAAGTGTATTTAGAGTAAAGAATGCATGGAAGGTGTTGTAAATTGTTTATGGAGTGTAATAAGGAAACATGCCTGAAAATTTGTCAATGAATATGAATAATCCATGATACATTCATAAATGTGCTTATGATTGACTATTTATCTAAATGTGCAGTATAGCAATGTGAAAATGTATGTGATTGCATATAAAAGAGCACGTTGAGAGACCACTTCCAAACATTTTCGGGACTTCAAGGCAATAAGCTAAAGGGAGAAATTGTGAGTAACCAAAGATGGTCTCACTTTGAATGTTTGTTTTTTAAATTATGTACTGAATTATTGTGATGTGTATGTACTGAATTTCGGCCATCCAATGTCCGAGGCATTTGATGTATGAATAAAACATTAGAAGTGCTACTTATATGTGAATGTGATTGACTATATGATTCTCAACTAATATGTTGAATGCCGAACCAAAGTCCGACGACAATGTGAATGAGAAAGAATGTGAATGTGACTGAATGAGCATAATGATTGAATATACATGGTGCATTTCATTACATGAATGCATGAAATATAAAGGCAATTGTGACTGGAGTAGCTAGTGAAAAAGAGCTTAAAGCTCAGACATTTGTGGTAAGAGCCTATGGCTCAATGCGTATAAAAAATCCCTATATCCCAAATGATAAGGGACATTATGAAAGAGCCTGGTATTCCCAACGGATACGGGATAGTGAAAAAGTTACTCGGTCACAACAACGTAATAAACGAATTCAAGCCTCATAAACATTGCATACACGTATGATATGAATAAATTGAATGATTGCATTATTTTGATGACTTTCTTATATGAAATATGTGAAAACTTATCGATGTATATGTTATTTATGATTGCAATGAAATGATAAATTGTATGGATTTTTTGAAATGTGACTAACGGGAACAAAGTGTTTCGTGATATTACATGGTGATAATTAAGATGATGTGAATTATATGATAACATGAATTGTTTTGTTGCATGGCAAGAGTGAATCGTCTAGGATGGTTACTCAACTGAGTTCACAAAACTCAACCAAATTGCAACGTTGACATTTTTAGGTTCGAGAGAGTGACGACTTAGCTACTAAGACTACTTATAAGAGATTTTGTACCACTTTTGGCTAGAAGATATAGCTCAAAGTTGGTCAGCTGGGACTGAAGGATTAGTTTTAATTTTAGTTAATTCCTTATGTTTGTAACATACTTTGTAAACAGAGCTGTGGACTCTGATAGGCTGATATTGTATAAACATGGATGATGGTTAAAATGCTACCTTGTAATCCTTGGTTTATGAAATGAAATGAGGAATTTTTGGGTTTTAGACATTGTGTTAATTATGAATTATTTATGATGTCATGCTATGTAATGAAAATGAAAAAGTTAGCACGTCATTTTTGTTGGGCATGTGCATGTTCATCCAAGGGGCATAAGGACATGTCAAATAGGAGTGGGGTGCTACAATTTTCTCATCGAAGGTGCACAGTGACTGTGCCAATGCACACTTTTGCACACTTGAGGTACCCAATGACAATGCCAAAGGGTTGTTTTATCACCAAAGGTGCCCAACAACCTTTCTAATGAGTTGTTTTGCCTATCACAGGTGTGCCAATGGGTTGTTTTCTCACTAAAGGTGCATAGCAATTATTCTGATGAGCTATTTTTCCCACTAAAGGTGTGCTAAGGATTTCTTTTCTCAAAGAAGGTGACCAGCGATTGTACTAATGAGCTATTTTTCCCATCGAAGGTTTTCGACGACCTTGCCAATGGTTTGTTTTCTAACCGAAGGTGCTCAACAACTATGCCAATGGGTTGTTTTTCCTACAAAAGTTCTGCCAGTAGGATATTTTATTACTGAAGGCACCCAATGACTATGCCAATGGGCTACTTTCCCACTAAATGTGCCCACCAACCATGCCAACGAGCTATTTTCCTTGCAAAAGGTGCCCAAGAACAATGCCAATGAACTGTTTTCTCACCAAAGGTGCTTAGTGACCATGCCAATAGGCTATTTTGCCCACTTAAGTTGAGCAACAACAATGCCAATGGGTTAGTTTGTCACCAAAGGTGCACAACGACTTTGCCAATAGGTTGTTCTCTCAGTAAAGATGCTTAGCAATCATGAAAACTAGTTTTTTTGCACACTGAAGGTGTCGAGCAACCAATCCAATAGGTTATTTTGCCTACCATAGGAGTGCCAACGGGCTCTTTTCTCACCAAAAGTGCCCAAAAACCATGTCAATGAGTTGTTTTCTCACCAAAGGTGCCTAGTAACCGAGCCAATGGGTTGTTTTCTCACTGGACCTACTGAGGGACCATGCCAATGGGTTGTTTTGCTCATCAAAGGTGCCCAACAACCATTCCAATGGGTTGTTTTGCCCACAACAGGTGTGCGAAAGGGTTGTTTTGCTCACCAAAGGTGCCCAACAAGCATGCCAACAAGTTGTTTTGCTTACCGAAGGTGCCTATCGACCATGCCAGTAGGTTGTTTTACCCACCAAAGATCTGCCAATGAGTTTCTCACCAAAGGTACCTAACAACCATGCCAATAGGTTGTTTTCTCACCAAAGGTGCCCAATGAACGTTCCAATGGGTTGTTTTTCCCAATATAATAGTGCCAACGGGCTGTTTTCTCACTAAAGACACCCTGCGATCGTGCCAATGTTCTATTTAGCCCACCAAAGGTGCCTAATGACAATGCCAACAGGTTCTTTTCTCACCAATGTTGCCCAACGACTGTGCCAATGGGTTGTTTTCTCACCAAAGGTGCCTAGCAACTATGTTAACAGGTTGTTTTCTTATGAAAGTTACCTAACAACCGTGCCAACGTGATGTATTGCTCACTGAAGGTGCCCAATGACAGTGCCAACAGGTTGTTTTGTTCAAAGAAGGTGCCCTGTGACCTTACCAACAGGCTGTTTTGCCCAGCAAATGTGTGCCAATGGGTTGTTTTCTCACCGAAGTTGCCCAAAGACCATGTCAATGGACTCTTTTTCCCCCCAAAGGTTCTGAAGGACAATGCCAATAGGTTGTTTTCTCACCGAAGGTTCCTAGCTACCATGCTAATAGGTTGTTTTCTCATCGAAGGTGGCCTGAAACCATGTAAGTGGGTTGTTTTGCCTAACACAGGTGTGCCTACAGGCTGTTTTCTCATTAGAGATACCTAGCGACTGTGTCAATGGGCTCTTTTTCCTACCAAAGGTGCCCATCGACTATGCTAACGAAATGTTTTCTCACCATAGGTGCCTAGCTACCATGCCAATAGGTTGCTTTGCCCACCACAGGTGTACCAAGGAGTTGTTTTCTCACAAAAAATGCCCATTGATTGTGTAAATGAGTTGTTCTTCATACCGAAGGAGTGTCAAGGGGTTGTATTCTCAAAGATGGTGCCTCATGACCGTGCCAACGAGCTATTTTACACATCGAAGGAGCCCAGCTACTGTGCTAAAGGGCTATTTTGCCAGTAGAAGGTTCCCAACGACCTTCCCAATGAGTTAGTTTCTCATCAAAGGTGCCTAATGATTGTACCATAGGGTTGTTTTCTCACCGAACACCCCAGGGATTGCGTCAATGAGTTGTTTTGTTCATAAGGTGCCCTATAGCCTTGCCCACACATTGTTTTGCCCACCATAATTGTTCCATTGGGTTGTCTTACTTACTGAAGGTGCCTATTGACCATGCCAACGGGTTGTTTTACCCACCAAAGGTCAGACAACGAGTTGTTTCTCATCTAAGGTGCCCTATAACCATGCCAACAAGTTGTTTTCTCACCAAAGTTGCCAACGATCATATCAACAGTTTGTTTTGCTCACCGAAGGTGCCCAGCGACCCTCCCAATGGGTTATTTTACCCACCAAGTGTGTGGCAACGGGCTATTTTCTCACAAAAATGGGCCTAAAACTGTGCCAATGGACTATTTAGCCTACCAAAGGTGCCTAAAGACAATGCCAACAGGCTCTTTTCTCACCTAAGGTGCCCAATGACCATGCCAAAAGGTTATTTTTTCACTGAAGGTGCCTAACTAGCTATTTTCCCACCAAAGGTGTGCCAGTGAGCTTTTTTCCCACCAAAGGTGTATCAACAGGCTATTTTTCCCACCGAAGGTGTCCAGTGACCATGCCAACTAGCTATTTTGCCTAACTAAGGTGTGCTAATAGGCTTTTTTACCTACCAAAGGAGGCCAGCAACTATGCCCACAGGATATTTTTCCCACCAAACGTGTCCAGTGACCATGCCAGCAAGCTATTTTTTGTACCAAAGGTATGCTAAGGGGCTATTTTCTCACCAAAGTTGCCAAGTAGCTGTGCCAACAAGCTTTTTTTCCCACCAAAGGTGTTCCAATGGGCTATTTTCACACTAAAGGTGCCTAGGGATGATTCCAACGGGCTATTTTCCCCACCAAAGATGTTCCAATGGATTTTTTTCTCACCAATGGTGTCCAAAGATTGTGCGAGAAGGTTGTTTTTCCAAAAGAAGGAGTGCCAACGGGTTATTTTCTAACCTAAGGTGCGAAGTGACTATGCCAATGGGTTGTTTTGCCCACCTAAGGTGCCCAGTGACCATGTCAATAAGCTTTTTTTTCCCACCGAAGGTAATCAACGACTACACCAATGGGCTATTTTCTGACTACAGGTGCCCGGTGACCATGCCAACAGGCTATTTTTTCATCAATGGTGTGCCAATAGCTATCTTTCCCATCGTAGATGTGCAACGGGCTAATTTTATGCCTAATGACCACGACAACGTGCTATTTTTTCAACAAAGATGCCTAAAAACCATGCCAACAGCTGTTTTGCCCACCGAGATTGTGACAACAGGTTATTTTTCCAACTAAGGGGCCAACAACCTTGCCAATGGATTGTTTTCCCACCAAAGAAGTCAAACGATCGAGGCAATAAGTTATTTTTCCCACTGAAGGTGTTCCAAGGGGTTGTTTTCTCACCAAAGGTATGTAGCAATCGTGCCAATAGATTGTTTTCCTAATCAAAGATTGCCAATGGGCTATTTTCTCATAGAAGGTGCCTACCGACCGTGCCAAAATGTTGTTTCTCCCATCGAAGTTGTTCCAAAACGTTGTTTTCTTATCAAAGGTGCCCAACGACTGTGCCAACGGGCCGTTTTGCCACTAAAGATATGCCAATAGGTTGTTTTGTCCATTGAAAGTGCCCAGTGAACATACCAAGGGGTTGTTTTGCCCACCGAAGATGCTTAAAGGCCTTGCCAACTGGCTGTTTTGCCCAATGAATTTGTGCCAACGAGCTGCTTTCTCAACAAAAGTGCCCAGCGATCATGCCAATAGGTTTTTCTTCCCACCAAAGGTGTGCCAATAGGTTAATTGCCATTAGGGTGATTTGCCAATTGAAGGAGCCAAACAAACATGCCAAAAGGTTGTTTTGCCTATCGAAAATACCCAGTGGCCTTGCTAATAGGCTATTTTTCCCACCAAAGTTGGGCTAATGAGTTGTTATGTCACCAAAGGTGCCTAATGACTGCCTCAATAGGCTCTTTTGCACAACAAAGGTTTCCCAACGTGCTATTTTTGTTAGGGTTATGTAAATATAGTACCCTGGAAAGCAAAAGTATTTACATATATCTTAATTTTATTGTAGTTACTATATTGTAATCAAAATATTTATTATTAATAACATAAAAGAGTTTGGTTTTATTTGTATGGGCATAATATAACTAGTTATAAGGTACCAAGGTTCTTTTGTAAGTAATATACATATACATGGAGATGTATGGCAAACATGTATATTATAAGGATCTAAATTAATTGATTCATGGTCGAATAATCAAGTTGTTCGCTTGATTACGGTTTAGACTAAAGCGTTGCGATTTGCGTCCATGTAAGTAAAGGAGTTTACTTTAAGGGAATGATGAGTTTCAACTCATAATAGTAGTTGACTATTCGTAATGTCACTATTAAATGAATATGGAATTTTGTACGTTTTAAAGAATAAAGTAGGTCATTACTTTAATCTTAAAACATACACCTTAGCATTCGTTTATTATAAACCATAATCTTGATGAGTGGTGAACTCATGTGTGTTTTGTTATAATTCTTGATATGATCGAAATGGATTTTTACAGAGTATTAATCCAATGTCTGTATGTAAGAATTATTAATTAAAACATGCATCAAGGAACATTTACTCAAATAAAGAGTTTATAGTGATATCATCACTTCTAGATGTTTTACGAAGATTGGTGATTAAACTAGCGTTAGTAGTTTGGTGGACTAGCTACCTATCAAGTCTTAACACCAAGATTAAATCTTATGTGTTAATCACCGTGTAGAGTAAAATGGGAGATCTAGAAGGAAAAACCAACATAAGGACGAAATGTTAATTTTACCCTTTATTATGTGGATGGCTATAATATAGTTCATAATAAAGTTTACGATTGGACGTTAAATTAATAATTTTGAAACATAGTTTCTCATAATTTAAGTAATTCAAGAGTTCAACCAATTGTCTTTAGTAGAATGACATTTGGTTAATAAGCCGGAATTAAGTCTAATGAGATTAAATCAATTTTGGACTTATTGGAGCTTGAATTATTTAAGTCCAATTAGATTCTCCACTTCGCTTCTGGGAAGGTTACCAAGGAAAGTAAGAAAAATAAACGGAGGTTTTTGGAAAGGAAATAAGACAGTTTGGAGAGAATTGGACGAATTGGATTCGAGCCAATAAAATCGAAATAATTTAATTAAGAGTTAATTAAATTAGGTCTTAAGCCTATAATTAAATATTGGGCTGATTGAACCCAAGTTTTCTATATTATTTAGTTATATTTTCATGGTTTTTGTTATCCTTTTCAGCCCTTGTTGTTAGATATTATGCGTAATTTAGCTTAAGAGTGCTTGTTTCGAATTAATGTAGTTTGTGGGTAAAATTGTCATAATTAGTCAGTAATTGCACTCACTTGGTTTCTAGGACAATTGATATTGCAAACTATTGCTTTTCATTGCAAGGAACTCAAGAAGAAGAGCCAAGAGTGAAGACCAAGAAATAGCAAGTCACAAGATCAAGAAAGAAGACCTCTCAGGAAAATTTTGTTGCGGCGAATTCATTCCTTTGCCACAGCAAAACCTTCGAATCAGCAACCCAAACCCAAACCATTTTTGGAAATTTCACTTACGCATCCATACAAACTGACCCGAATATCGATTTAGAAATCCTATTTTAGGATAAGTGACAGGGGGCCATAGGAGGAGGCAGCATCCATCCATCCTCTCTCATCGTGCTCTCATCCAAACCTAGTTTCTTCCATTTTTCTTCCGCTACCAAAATCTCCACCATAGGTGACTCAGATTCATTCCTAGTTGTGAAGTTTCAGAGTGTAATTAGTGGCTAGGCATTTCTTTTCCTCTTGAAGGTGTAGCAATGGCTAGAGTTTAATGAGCTTAAAAGGGGAGTATTTTAATCCATGGTTCAGCTACAAATTTATAAATTCCTAGGTCTAGGATTTGTAATTTGTAGTTGAGCTACTTGATTATAGTTTTAATCAAATGTTGGATATTCATTATGTGTAGTTTGGATTGGTTTATGTAGAACTTTGAGCTTAAATATATGAAGTTTCCTATATGTCTATTTGTAATCTTCTTGATTCTCTCTTATCTTACATGGTTATGTTTGATATTGAGTTGATTCTAGATTTCATTTGACCTATTACATTGGCTGATCCTACTAAACATACTAAGAGCACTTAACAAGATCTTAAGAAATGGAGTCCGATTGATTAAGATCCTGGACTTAAAGAGTACTTTAAGGTTTACCATTTTGAAGCTTAGTGATTTCTATTCTCGCTGAAATCAATTTCAGGCTATGATAGCCAGAGCTCACTTTCAAGAGGATTCTATCACAGTTTAATCACATTTTTTTCATCTTTCTGTTTTCTATATTCTTAAAATAAAAAAAATACATTTTACAATTCAATTTAGTTCTATTAATGATTTCAAAAATCAAAACCCCCCTTTTTCCAATTAGCTTGCATAGCATGGCATATAAGTTAACTTAGGTCCATTCATTTTAGGTTCCGATTAAGTGAACGAGTTGGGGTTGCACCCTATAATGCAATCCTTGGATTATTTTGATTTAACCTTCAAGGAATTAACGACCAGGTTCGAATCAAATGACGTCGTTGCCGGGGAGCCAAGAAGTTGGTTCTCTAAGTTAACTTCTATCATTTTGCTGCTAAGTGGGGTTAATAGTCTTTTAGATTGCATTCTAGATAGTTGAGCTTCATACTTATTAATAGTATAGGTTTTCATTTTGCATAGCATCAAAATTTTTAGAAATACAAACAAAGATACTGATTTTCTTCATTTTTTTCATACTTAGCATTTAACATCTGCATAGTTTAGAGTCCTGTTTGCTGCTTTCTATGAACGCTCACTGTGGCTAACTCCTTGTTTTGCCATAGCCAACTTGTAGGATTTTACGAGGATTCCTTTCAAGACATTTTCACCACGGCCAACTGTTGTCTTCTCCATGACTAACTTTCCTACACAGCTTTGAAAATTCCTTTACCTGTGCATACATACTTTCACACACCCATAAACTTGCATCCATCACATCTCATCTTTTTACTTGACTTTGTGAGCTTGCAAGTCAATTTTGTTCACTTTTATTCTCTTTTGAATTTTTCCCTTGCATGCCCTGGAAAACCAAACTACTACCCTTTAACCCTGAAATTGAGAGAAGTCTGAGAAAAGTTAGAAAGGAAAAGAGAGTATAAGGGACAAGGAAGGTAGTTATTGAAAAGGAAACTATCTTAGTGGAGTCTAGCCTATCAAACAGTGAGAGTGAATCATTAGAAGGTGAGAAAATGGCTAAAAATCCACCTAATCTGCAAAACCCTAACCTTAATGCTAACAAACCTAGGAATGGTGATAACGCAGGTAATGGGGAGCAGGAGCGAGTTGGTGAGAACAATGGTAACCTTTCAAGGAGGACCATTAGCGAAGCTACTACCTATGATGTGAATTATGATCCTTTTACTTCTTCTTGCCCTAATTTTGATGTGAATTTTGAGATTAAAGGATTGCTTATTAACTCTCTTACTAAATTTCATAGTTTGAAAGGAGAAGATCCTTACATTCACTTGCAATCGCTGTCCATGATTTGCCAGAGCATGAAACCAGTGGGCGCTTCTCTAGATCAAGTGTTATGGAAAGTCTTTCATCTATCCTTGTAGGGTAAAGCAAGGGAGTGGTACATGAGCTTTATGAGACATGTGGCGAATGCTTACAACAGTTGGGGAAATTTAAGAAAGGCGTTCTTGGAGAAGTACTTTCCTACCCCCAGAACATCATCAATGAGAAAGGAGATTTACTCTGCACGACAAGACTTTGATGAGTCCCTCTACGATTATTGGAACCATTTTCAGGATCTATTGTCAAGATGCCCTCACCATCAAATACTAGACGAGCAGTTGGTGCAGTACTTCTATGATGGGCCGAAGAGTCAAGACAAGGATATGTTGGATGCAACCTCAGGAGGTTCACTGATAGACCTCACCGCTGAAGAGGGTTGGGATCTGATTAAGAAAATGGCTTTGAATCACCAGCAGTACAGTGCTAGGGACATTAGAGGATTACATGAGTTGGGAGCTTCAATAGTTGACTCTAGAAGAATGGAAATTCTTGAGTCTAAGGTCAACTCTTTGGAGAGTAAAATGACTACTCAACTATCCCTCATTACTGCAGAGTTGAAAAATACGAGTGTGCATTGTCCACCAACCCCTATGGATCTTACTGTACCTAGTTGTGAAACTTGCGGTTTTGTGATGCATATTTCTAGTGTCTGTCCCAATCTTTATGAAGAGGTATCTACTATCTATTAGGGTCGGCCAAATCAGAAGTGGGACCCTTATTCTCACACATATAACGAGGGACGGAAATCAAATCCTTAACTTGGTTGGTGAAATACAGAAAGTAGACCTCCAAACATATTCAAGTAAGGTGGAGGGGTTAGTCCATCTACTAACCAGTTCCAAAACCAATAACAAGCTTTAACCGTTCCACAAAAGGAAGACATAAATTAACTCTTAAATAATATGATGGCATTGATGAAGGAGGAGAGGACTTCTAATGACAACCAGTTCAATTCCCTAGCTTCTCTGATTTAATAAGACTCTTATAAGAATGCTACCAAATTCAATGCCCTAGAGAAAAGAATGGAGCAATGATAGAAAAAGACTGAAAACATCAACTCCTATATCACTCAGCTACCTAATAACATGAGTAAGCAACAAGCTAGGAGCAGTGGCACTATTCCCTCAAACACTGTTATAAACCCTAAGGGTTTGAATGTCATCACTCTTCGAAGTGGGAAGCAAGTGAAGTTCAGTGATGAGGATGAGGAAGTAGTTGAGGAGGAGATTGAATATGATGAGTTGCCTCCCACACCTATGAGGGTAAAGAATTCTTAAAGATCTAATGAGAGAGCATTATTAGCTAAAAAGGAGTCCACATTTTTAAATAGCAAAGGAACAAATTCTGAGAGCAACCATGAACAACTAACAACAAGGGAGCATGTCGAGTAAAGCAAACATGGAGCCAATAAAACCATTGGTAAGGAGGTAAATCTTAAAGAACTTCGTTTTCCTAAATCATATTTGATGAGCAAAAGAATGACTGAAACTAAGCATGAAAAAGATATTATCGATTTGTTTAGTAGACTAGAAGTCAATATTCCTTTGCTTGATCTTATGAAACGGGTTCCTGCTTATGCCAAATACCTTAAAGACTTATGTACCCATAAGAGGAAGTTTAGGCCAAATGAAAGAGTTCAAGTAAGCTTAAATGTGTCTGCCCTATTTAAACCTCAAATCCCTGTGAAATGCTAAGACCCGGGATCCTTTACTATCCCTAGCACTTTAGGTAAAGTTACTATAGGGGGAGATTTTTTAGATCTAGGGGTAGCTATTAATGTCATGCCTAAACCCGTTTACACTTCATTGGGAGTCAAGACTCTTAAGTCTACCACTGTAATACTCCAATTGGTTGATAGGTCTATTAGGTATCCTGAGGGCATTATAGAGGATATTTTGGTCCAGGTTATGGATTTGGTTATTCCCATTGATTTTTATGTGCTTGACATGTCTTATGAACTTGTTCATGACACCATACTGATTCTTAGTAGACCTTTCTTAAGGACTACTAACACCATGATTAGCATGAAAGAAGGCACCATCATAATGGAAGTAGGTGATCACAAAGTTTGTTTTAACATGTATGAAGCAATGAAACATCCTTATGAAGATTACTCACTTTTGGGTGTTAACATGATTGATATTGTTGTTGATGATGCTTGCTCTGAATTTGAATTGCAAGATGATTCCTTTGGCTCTAAACTGTATTCACTTGATTTTACTAATGAGGAACACACCATTTCTTCCTTTTTATCTCTTTATTCTTTTCCCTCCACTTGCTTATGTGGAGGTTACATAACATGTCTTAACTATACAGTAGTTAATTGCAAAGTAACGGTATCATCTAATAACTCATATGTGAGTTCTATTCCTTCTATTATCAGTGATGACCCCCTTGGGGAAAGGTTTTCTGTTAATATTTTAGGTGATTCTGGCATCATGGAGGCTGACACTAACGTGGCAATTGATGAAGTTGTTTCACCGCAAAAAAAGTGTCTAACTGAAGATAACAAAGATGGTCCACTTTCAGCTATTCCACCTGCTTATTTCATACAAAGACACCTTGATTCTAAGGATTATTCTAAATCCCTTACATCTCCTAACTTATCTACTTTTAATTCTTCTCATACCTTGAGATACTTGGATGATTTTTTGTCTAGTGATGATTTAGGTATGCAGAAGGATTTATCCAAGGCAGCTGTTGCTATAGATCAACTTGAGGTTGGTTCAACGTTTGGAATAGATGGAGATTGTAAAGCTAACCTTATGGAACCTGAACTATCATTGGTTAAGGGAAAGGGGAGAAATATGTTCTCTTTTAAACTTTATGAATTGATCCCTTTTGTTGTGCAACCTCCTAAGATTGAATTAAAACACCTACCCCCTACTTTAAAGTATGCTTTCCTTGATTCTAATGGGTGATTACCTGTTATAATTGCCAATTCCCTATCTAACGGTGAGGAAGAGAGAATCCTTGCTGTGTTGAGAGAGCATAGGAGGGCTATAAGGTGGACTTTAGTGGACATAACTGGGATTATTCTAGGTATTTACAGACATAGGATCCTACTGAGTAAGGGTTCCAAACCTGTGAGACAGCCCCAAAGGAGACTGTTATCCTATATGTGGTTAAAAAAGAAATCACCAAACTTTTGAGTGCTGGGATCATCTATCCTATATCTGATAGCGAGTGGGTTAGTCCGGTACATGTAGTGCCTAAAAAGAGTGGGGTCATTGTGGTTAGAAATAATAGGGATGAGCTTATTCCTACAAGAGTGCAAAATTCCTGGCGTGTGTGCATAGACTATAGAAGATTAAATGATGCCACACGAAAAGATCATTTCCCTCTTCCTTTTATTGACCAGATGCTTGAGAGACTTACAGGCAAACCTCATTACTATTTTCTAGATGGTTTCTTTGGACACTTTCAAGTACTTATTGCACCAGAGGACAAAGGCAAAACCACTTTTACATGTCCTTTTGGTACCTTCGCGTATCAAAGGATGCCTTTTGGACTATATAACTCTCCAGGGACTTTCCAACGTTATATGATGGCTATTTTCTGTGAATTTTTAGAGGAATGCATGGAAGTATTTATGAACGACTTCACTGTTTATGGTGGTTCTTTTGATAATTGCCTTGATAGTCTTGAAAATGTTTTGAAAAGAATTTGATTTTAAACTTTGAAAAATGTCATTTCATGATCAATGAGGGCATAGTGCTAGGTTATTTAATTTCTAGTAAGGGAATTGAAGTTGATAAAGCTAAGATTGAGGTCATATCTTCTTTGCCTTATCTTGTCTGTGTTAAAGATATAAGATCATTTTTTGGTTATGCTGGATTCTATAGGCGTTTTATAAAAGATTTTAGCAAGATTGCATTACCTCTTTCAAAGCTTTTACAAAAAGATGTAAAATTTGACTTTGATAATTCGTGTAGAGATGCTTTTGATGAGTTAAAAGTCTAAACTCATTCTCCCCCTATTCTGATTGCCCCTGATTGGAAATTACCTTCTGAGCTTTCATGTGATGCTTCTAATTGTGCTGTAGGAGCTATGTTGGGCCAAAAGGAGGAGAAGATCTCAAGAGCCATTGCATATGCCTCAAAAACACTGGATGTAGCTCAAATCAACTACACAACAATAGAGAAAGAGCCTTTCTTTTGCTGTGCTTAATTGCCCTGATGCATGATATATCTTCATGTTTGGAGAAGTTTAGTATTGTTGATTGTGTTGCATTTTCTTTTCTTGAGCTTATTTGGTACCTTATGACCATATAT
>JAOQMS010042438.1:0-13764 GCA_027563885.1 Erythroxylum longipes
GGTTAGACTCCGGAACTCGGGGTCCGACAGGTATGGTATCAGAGCAAGTATGCATGAACAAGGATAAGCAAGTATGCGTGAACAAGAGTCGGACTCCGGGAAACGGGGTCTGACATAACTGATCTAGTGTATTATTCTCTCTCATAGGTAAGAAACTAGTTGATTTCATCAATCTGTCAATAATGACCCATATGGCATAATGTTGTCTCAGAGTCCTCGGTAATCCCATAATGAAATCTATAATGATCCTCTCCCATTTCCACTCCAGAATAGGTAGTGACTATTGATATTTATGCATTAGTCTATGTTTTTCTAAGTATTTGGCATGTATTTCTTGCATAATAGTTTATTATGGTTGTATTTTAGGATTCATTTTGTATGTTTTCATTTAGTTTGATTCTCATTGTTGTTCTTTCATGTTTGATATTAATTTAGGTAACAATTGATCATTTTGATGTAGCAATGAAGATTGAGCAACTTGGAGATTGAGCTAGAGACCAAAGAGGAGAACACAAGAAGAAGGATTCTACTGCAAAATCCCATGATCGTGAGAATCATGCCAATTCCCACAATTGTAGGATGTTTTATCCGAGAAACTATATTGTTTCAATTAAACTTTAGGTTTTCTGGAATATATAAGATATTAAATCTCCATAAAAGAAGGAGGACGTGATACCTCTATAGAGAAGAGCCTCCTTAAGTTAGAAATCCAAATTTTGAGTCTTGAAGAAGGTGGAGATTCAAGGATCATTAACAACGATTGGGAAAATAGCACATTAACCCCAGAATTTCCAGATTTTGGAAAAAAAGAGAGAAGTTTTCTTTCTTTAATTTTCTATCATTATTATCTCTTCTATTCATTTTAAAATGGAATATTTGGATGTTAGTGATGTTATAGGGACCATGACTAGCTGATTTGTTTGTAGGGATTACTTTTGAACTATCATGTTAAACCCTATTTTGTTGAATTGAATGAAAGATGTCTTTGATGATTGTTAATTATATTCATATACAATAAATTTAGAGATAAGTTATTTAAGTAGGATTGTTGAACGATAGTTGACAACGTATAAACTTACATTCATCACGTTAATTGATTAGTTAGAAGAGAGATCTCGACTAATTTAATTGATCACCCATATGATAACTTAACAACTAGTTAAATTAGTAGAGTGATTGGGTAGATTGAGATATTGCTTAATCAACTTCATTTAATTTGATTAGGGGCAATTAATTACACCTTGAGAGAGGCTAGTTAATACAATTAGACATCTTAGGTGAGACACAATTCAATTAATAAAATAAGAGGGAGACAAGATTGGGAGAAAGTGATATCTAGTCATTAAAACCTTTAATTCCAATTTTCTACATTTTGGTACTATCGATTGTTCATTGTTAGTCATTCAATTTAAATTTAATTTTATAACTTATTTTTAGTAAATAATTTCATTTCTTAAACAAAATATAATACGATTTAATTGGTTTTTAGGCATCAATCCATTTGGGATCGATATCTATTTTCCAACTATAAGTCACGACCCGTATACTTGTGATTTTGAATGTAAAACTAGTAGACTGTTTTGTAAAATCAATCAACAAGTTTTTGGTACCGTTGTCAGGGACATCTTGTTTAGTTTAGATTACTTTGATTTAAGAGTTTTTGATACTTTTCTTTGTGTATTTGCAAGTGAATAAACACAAGGAGTACGCAACAAACGACAGAAGTTAATAAAGATGAGTTTCCTGATATTAAGAGATGAAAGAGAGTTAAGGAGAGCGAAGTAGCAAAATCTTACAGAAAGAGATATGGCTAAAGAAGGAGAGCAAGGAGCAGCTAAGAGGACACTGATGGGCATTATGAAGCTAGGATTCAGTCCTCAAGGAGTTGCGCTGCCAGCGGTATAACCTAACAATTTCTAGATCAAGCTAGCACTCCTTAATATATTGCAAAATAATATGCACTTCTATAGGCTATCCAAAGAGGATTAAAATGTCCATATTGCCAATTTTTTTGGAGATTTACGACACTTTTCATTTAAACAGAATGTTCGATGATGTAGTAAAGTTAAGGTTATTTTGTCTCACGTTGAAAGATCGGGTGAAGGCGTGGTACAACTCATTTAATTCTAGGTAGATTACTGCTTAGGATCAGCTAAGCCAAGCATTCCTCACGAAGCACTTTTCATTGACCAATGTGATGAGGACCATTAAGGAGATCACAAATTTCTAGCAGAATGACGGGGAATCTCTCTATGAAGCTTGGGAGAGATTTAAACAATTACAGAGAACCTATCCCCACCACAACCTTCAAAGGGAGTTCCTGTTGTAGACATTTTATAATGGTATGAATCTAAGCACGAGACGAACTATAGATGTAGCTGCTAGAGGTTCATTGATGAGGAAGGCTGTGGAAGCAACTCATAGCCTTTTAGAGGAGTTGGTGAGCAACAGTTACATATGGTTATGCGAGAGGAGTAGATAGGGGCAGAAGGAACAAAAAGGTATGATCCTTATTGACTCTGTTATTGCTTTGCATGCAAAGATTACAACCTTTACAAAGCCATTGAACAACATGCAAGGAGCATCTGCCTCTACAACTAAGCCAATGCAAGTACAATATGAGCTATGCAAGTAAAACAACTATGGCTTAGTTGAACAATTTTATTGGAAGCCAGTGGTACAAAACAGGTAAATTATCTAGGATAGCCACAGAGAGGTAACAACTTGTACTTAAAAACTTATAATCTAGGGTGGAAAAATCATCCAAATTTTTCATAGAGTACCAACAATGCAGGTGGCCAAGCGAGACCGCAAGGACCTCTGGGATTTCATCAAGTTGAATTGGATCTATAGAAAACAAAATGGACAAGATGATCGAGGTTTTAAGTTCCATACTAGCAACTTAAGAAGAGAATCAAAAGAGGGTGTTTGCCAGCTAGGAGGAAAGTCAGAAGAGAATGGAAGCAAAATTTGACCAGATAGGAAGAACCATGCACCATCCATCCACAATTGGAAGGTTTAGGTATGTCAACTCGCTAATACTTTATTTTCTAGAAGTGTAGGTAGTCTACCGAGCAATATCGAGGTCAACCTGAAGGAATGGATCATGGATATCATGCAGACTCAGAAAAAAGGAAATTAAACATGAGAAGGAAGACAGAGATAAGAGAGAAGGATAAATAGTTTTTGAAGTCCTTCCAAAAGAGCCAGTAAGTGAGCAGATCAAGGAGCCTTAACCTGGGATTCCATATCCTAGCTTTGCTCAGTAGAAGTCAAGTTCAAGTAGAGCAATGAATAATGTTAAAAAGGTTGAGTTAAACAAGATTAAGGACATAACGAATCAGTTCCAAACAAAGCTCATGTTAAAGGAACCAGTCAAGAAAGTGGCGAAGGAGCACATAATAGACGGAAATCTTAACATAGCACAAAAGAAAGAAGACCTAGGGGAATTTTTCATTCCTCGCAGCGTAAATGGAGTTAACATAACTAGGGCATTTGCAGATTTGGGAGCTAGTATCAACATGATGTCCTACACTTTAGTCAAAATTTGGGGTTAGGAGAGCTAGAGTCCACGAAGATATTAGTGAAAATGACTGGCAGAATAGTGCACGAACTGAAGGGGATTGTTAGGAACATGCAAGTACAAATTGATAGATTTATCTTCCTGGTTGATTTCTATATATTGGATATTGGAGAAGACGTGGAAACCCCTATGGTCCTTGTACAACCATTTCTGGATACTTCTCATTTGATTATTGACGTTGATTTGGGTGAACTAAGACTAAAAGTAGGAAAGGAGAAATTAACCTTCAAGGTGTCAAGGAAAGACTGTCATTCTCCTTTACCCCCAACAGATATCAAGGAACTTAAACCTCGAGGCGAATGGGAAGGTATTAAGCATCCTGGGAACATGTTCAGAAAGAAACGATTGCATTGGAGAAGACGAAGGAAGGAAAAGCATAAGGAAGGTGGAATCCTAATAAGCAATGGAAGAAAATATAGTGATTTTATTAATACTTAGCTATAGCCTCGTAGGAAATTCTACAAGCACCAAGCTTTCAGCCAACAATGGTCCCTCAATCTATCAGCTGAGATAGTACAAGAGCAAAAAAGATCCCCCCCTCTGTACTAACCCCTCCCTTACGTAGTAACCTCTCTCTCCTCTAACGAATTCCTCTCTAACCGTTAGCTGACTCACCCTTCCTTGCCTTAGTCATTTTCCTAGAGTATGTCAACATAGGTTTGAGGCCCATATTCAGTCCCTTCTCCCTCTTCCTCCTAGAATAAGTCAGTATGGGTTTAGGACCCATAGTGCTATCAATTCCGCCCCCTCCAGAATTTGCCTTGTCCTCAAGGCAGAAGGAGGGGAACTGCTGTTGCAGTTGGTCAGCAGCTGTCCAAGAAGCTTCTTCAATAAGTTTCCCCTTCCATAGTACAAGCCATTCAACAACTTGCTCTTGATTTTTCCAAATAGTCCGTTCAGCCAGGATTGCTTCAGTTGCAAGTGGTTCGATGGAGTCAACCTCTAGGCCTGAAGGAAGAGTGGGTTCGGGCACATGGTTCCCAATCATCTTTTTCAGTTATGAAATGTGAAACACCGGGTGAAATCTTGAAGTGTCTGGAAGAGCTAGCTTGTATGCCACAGTCCCAACTTTAGCTAGCACTTGAAATGGACCATAAAACCTATCTAAAAGTTTAGTACAGATTCTCCTAGCTATGGAATTCTGCCTGTGGGGTCTAAGCTTAACATAGACCCAATCTCCTACCTCCAATTGAACATCTCATAGCTTAACATCAGCTGCTGATTTCATAACTTGTTGAGCCCTAACAAGATGGAATTTGAGCTGTCTCAAAGCTTCATCCCTGTCAATCAATACACCATTTACAGCATCAAGGAGGGACTCCCCAATGAGGAAATGAGGAACCTTAGGAGGAGGTCGACCATACACCACCTCGAAAGGGGTTATGGCAGTTGCGGAGTGGAAAGAGGTGTTATACTAAAATTCGACCCAAGAGAGACAATTATGCCATAGCTTTGGTGGTTCAGATACAAAACACCGAAGATAGGTCTCAAGATACCGATTAACCACCTCGATTTGCCCATCCGTTTTTGGATGATAAGAAGTGCTCATTCGAAGCACCGTTCCTTGCATCCTCCAAATCTCCCTCCAAAAGTTACTAAAAAAAGTTAGATCCCGGTCACTTACAATTGACTTTGGGATGCCATGGAGTTTAACCACCTCCTTAACAAAAGAATCATCCACAATCTTGGTGGTGAAAGGATACTTGAGAGGGATAAAGTGTGCAAACTTTGATAGTCTGTCCAGAACTACCATAATAACTACGAACCCCTGGCTTTTTGGCAACCCTATTATAAAATCCATCGAGATATCCTCCCAAACTGAATTAGGAATTGGAAAAGGTTGAAGTAACCCAACTGGAGCGAGAGTTTGATACTTGTTTCTTTGGCATACTTCAGACTCCTTCACAAACTGCAAAATTTGGTTTCGCATTCCAGCCTAATACAGACATCTAGCTATCCTTTTGTAGGTTTTCGTAAACCATAAATGTCCTCCTGTGGGAGTAGAATGAAACTCTTACAAAAATTTTGGAATTAGGGAGGAGGTTTGAGGTAACACCAACCTGTTTCCTAGGAGCAGTAACCCTCCTGGCAAGTGGAAGTTAGGTTCTCTTTTAGGGTGAGTTTTGAGTTTCTGTAGAATATCTGACAGCCATGGATCACCTTGATATTCCTCTTGTAACTTAGTAAAATATGCCCAATTAGGAGAGGAAACCAGATGGTGAAATTCTGGTGTCACGGGTGCACGTGATAAAGCATCTGCCACCTTACTGTCGGGTCCGGGCTTATAGAACACCTCAAATTAGAAGCCCATCAACTTGGACAACCAATGGTGTTGATCAGGGGTATTCAATCTCTGTTGGAGTAAATGTTTCAATGTTTTGTGATCTGTATATACCTTAAATAATCTTCCCAAAAGATAATGCCTCTAATTTTGAATGGCTGGCACCAAAGCCATAATCTCTTTCTCATACACTAATTTCAACTTGGCAGTAACTGATAAGGCCTTGCTAAAATAAGCAATGGGCCTATTTTCCTACATAAGGACACCTCCCAATCCAAAACCTGAGGTGTCACACTCCACAACAAACTCCTTAGAGAAATCTAGTAGGGTGAGGATCGGAAAAGAAACTAGACAATTCTTTAACTCTTTAAAGGCTCTTTGAGCTTCGGGTCCTCAAAAAAAGTTATACTTCTTGGTGAGTTCAGTGAGGGGTTGAGCAATCTTCCCATAATCCTTGATAAACTTCCGATAATACCCAGTAAGACCAAGGAACCCTCTAACCGCTGTTACATTCTTTGGAACCGGTTGATCTTTAACACTCTGGATCTTGATAGGATCTATTGCAACCCCTTCAGCTGAAATAACATGCCCCAAATACTCAATGGATTGTTGTCTGAATAAGCACTTCTTCTGATTAGCAAAGAACTGATGTTCAATTAAGAGCTGCAAGGCTTGTTCCAAATGTTGGAGATGTTGCTGCCAACTTTTACTATATATCAGGATGTCATCGAAAAAGACTAGCACCCCCTTCCTTAGAAGTGATCTAAAAACTGAATTCATGGTAGATTGAAGTGTGGATGGAGCATTCATAAGCCCAAAAGGCATGACTAAGTATTCATAATGGCCTTCATGAGTCCGAAAGGCAGTCTTATGAATATCCTCACACTTGATTCGGATTTGGTGAAATCCAGACTTCAAATCAATCTTAGAAAAATACTCGGAACCATGCAATTCATCAATAAGCTCATTGATAGTAGGAATTGAAAACTTATCCGGAATTGTTACCTTGGTTAGAGCACAGTAATCTATACACATTCTCCATGAGTGATCCTTCTTTTTAACAAGAATTACCAGGCTAGAAAACGGACTGGTGTTGTGTCGGATAGCTCTAATGGCAAGCAGTTCCCCGATTTATTACTCAATCTCATCCTTATGGTGATAAGCATACCTATAAGGATGGACGCTAACTGGATTAGCTCCAGTAAACAGATTAATGGCATGATCGTGACTCCGCAAAGGAGGAAGTCCCTTCAGTTCTTAGAACACCAACTGACTTGCTTGCAAAACTAAGGTTAATTCTTGAATCTGGGATGGAAGTAGGGTGGTATTAGTCTCTGAAACCAGCTTACCAGCTTCATCTCCTTGCTGTTCATTTTGGGAGTCCATGGTAATGGACTGAAGCACTCCTTGTAAGGTAGATAGCTGTTGGGGCTGCTCACTGCCCTGCCCTCTCAAGGTGACTACCTCCTTTCCCTGCTCAAATACCCATTTCACTGTTTTCTGCTTAAAATCCACTCTTACCTCTCCCAAGGTTACCATCCATTCTACACCCAAAACCAGGTCTATTCCATCCAATTGAAGAATATAAGTATCGATCTTCAGCTCCACATTTCCTACTAACACCACAAGTCTCCTACACTGTCCCTGTGAAAAGCATTTTGTTCCATTCCCCAATTTGACTCCATAAGCTATGGTTGGAATAACAGTCAATCCCAAAGTAATCACCAAATCTTGCGAAAGATAGTTGTGACTTTCCCCACTGTCGATGAAGAACAAGATTGGAACTCCAGCCAATTTGCCCTCAATTTTAAGACTCTTGGACTGAACTATCTCCCCATATTCAGCGACTTGACAGACCATCTCCCATGCTTCTCACATGTCGATTTCCTCTCTGTTCCTAATACCAGAAGGTGATCCCTCTTCTTCTTCGTTTCTCTCCTAAATTAGTAGTCACAGATGTCTATCGGGGCAGATGTGAGTAGGACTGTAATGTTGTCCAAATTTCAAACATAGTCCTTTAGCTCTCCGATCCATCAATTCCTGGTAAGAAAGGTTTCTGGTTCCCTTTGGATGCCCTTCAGTAGTCCTCTCCATGCCGAGTCACCGATCAACTCCTCCATCCCGGCTGGTACACTAGGTTGCGCCTCCACCGGTGTGTGCTTAGGGTTAGGGTAGTCCGGGTTATGCTCCGACCCAGTTGCGTCCTCTTACAATCGGGTTGGAGTGCACCGAAGGATTAAGTTTACGCTCCACCACGCGTGCTGCTGCTATCAGCCGATAACGAGAGGAAGGATCCAACGCCACCACCTCTAACCTTATATCCTATCGCAGTTCCCCAAGGAAGAGACCCATATACTGATCTTCGGGAAGAGGAGGAACCTGAGCCATCAACATTTCGAACATTTCCACGTACTTATCCACCATGCCCTGTTGCATCAATGTCTTTAGCTGGGAAAAAAATTCCCTTTGAAATGGTCACCATACCAATCGAACAGAGCTCTTTTGAAAGTCTCCCAATCCAGCTCGGGCTTCGACGCTAGAAGGACCTTAAACTAGTGCCATGTCATTCCGTCCATGCAAATCTGTGGCAGATGAACTTGAAGCTCTGGTGGAGTTCCCTAAATGGAGAAATACAATTCAGCTTGTGAGACCCATCCTATCGGGTCGTCACCTTGGAATAGAGGGAGCTCTACCCGCTTTGCTCGGAGTTAGTGTTCTTCTGACGTCATAGTAGTGACACTGTTGCCTTCTCCTGCAGTGCGTATCGACTTCTTATGTTCCAGCGAACTTGACCCAGCCTTTAGTGTTTGGTGTGCAGCTTGTCGTTGGAATCCCTCTCGCATTTCGGCGTGCATTGCCGCGAATGACCTGGTAAGGTCATCAACACCATTATGTAAGTTACCCAGTTGGACCACATGGTCCAATAACTTTTTCTCTACTGTGGTCATACGAGCATCCATTGCTTCCCACTTTTGTGACACCATTCTTGTTTGCATACATTGGGCCTCTCAATGAAAGCACCAATGATAAGCAATGAAAGAAAATATAGTGATTTTATTAATACTTAGCTATAGCCTCGTAGGAAATTCTACAAACACCCAGCTTTCAGCCAACAATGGCCCCTCAAGCTATCAGCTGAGATAGTACATGAGCAAAAAAGATCCCCCCTCTGTAATACCCCCTCCCTTACATAGTACCCTCTCTCTCCTCTAACTAATTCCTCTCTAATCGTTAGCTGACTCACCCTTCCTTGCCTTAGTGATTTTCCTATAGTATGTCAACATGGGTTTGAGGCCCATGTTCGGTCCCTTCTCCCTCTTCCTCCTAGAATAAGTCAGTATGGGTTTAAGACCCATAATGCTATCAAATCCATACCAGGGTTGGTCAAATGTAGAGTTTGAGATCAGTTTCTACACTATCACTGCACCGTTTATTTGAGCAACCATGAATAAAAAGGAAAGTCGAGCTACTGACATTAAAAGAAACGCTACATAGGAGGTAACCCATGGAATTCTATTTTCTTTTGTTTATCATTTTCTATTAATTTGTTTAATTTATTTAGTTATGATTATGTTTGATTTAAGTTTGCTTGATGTTTATTTAGATTTTTTTTAATTTCAACTTTTTTCACTTCGAATTTGTTTTGTTAGTAAGATTAATTTAATGTGTTTGCAAGTTATGGAATCATTGAGAATGCATGCTAGGCTTGGAAGAAGGTTTAGAAGTGAGAGAATTGCACCAACCCACGATCGTGGGAATTGGTGAGTTTCGCACGACCGTGGGAAGACTCTCCAGAAAGTTTCTGAAGAGTAATCCCATGATCGTGGGAATGGAGGATATTCCCACGATGAGGGAAATTTTAAAATTTCCCCCATCTTCTTCTTTCATTCACTCTTCAAATTTTCACATCAAATTTCCCCCTCTTCTTCTTTCATTCAATCTTCAAGTTTTCACACCTTCTCTCTCTAACCTATGAAACCCACTCTTCCATTCTCTACTATCCTTCATTTTCTACTAGATTCTTGGTATTTTCTTCATCTCTTTTCATAAATCTTTCAATCCTTTGCTCTTATCATGCATTAATCATTCACAAATATAAGGATTTTGTGAGATTTGTTCTCTCTCTCTCTAAAAAAGGACCTCTTCCCTTTTTTACTAATTTTTGCATGTTTTCATCTTCCATTGGCTCCAAAGAAGATACTATCCCTTATCCATTATAGATATTGTTCTCATTTCACATTCTATCCCGTACCCATTATGGACACCAAGCTCATTAATAACTGAGCCTGTGGCTCTTTTTACACATTTCTGAGCATTAAGCTCTTTTTCACACTGGTCATTCCATTCACAACTCCTTCGTCTGATTATGCATAATAATGTGATGGAATGCATCAATTCACATAATATGCTATCAATAACAATCATTTAATGTGCATAGTCATTTGTCACATTCATCGGATCTGAGTATGGCATTCAACATTTAGTTGAGTACACATTTTCCAAATTCACTTACAATTAGAAAACAGTTCCAATACAAACCCAAATATTAAACAACTCGGACCATTAATCTCCGAAATTATCACAATCATATAAGTAACAATTTAATAACTAAAATTTAAACAAAAACAAATCAATTATAGTGAGAAAACATCTAGGTTAGCTCACAGTATGCTCTAGAAAAGCTATTACCTTGATGACATGGTAATATCTAGATGCTGATGATCAATTTGTGCTTTTTTAGTCATACAATACACACATGTAGTTCATATATTACTAAGTTGATCAATCGTATGAATATTTGGTCATACACATAAATATGTGTCATGTGTATTGCATGCTCAATTAACCTTTATGGGTATGTAACTATTCATAAATCTTGACCATTCAGACATTATATTTTGTATACTACCATTTTGCAGCCAAGTTTGTACCTTTAAGTTAGCTTGATTTACTCTCAATTCATCAATGATACTCTACACTTATCCTTAAAAATTTTTATGATTAAAAGCCTCTTATAACACACACACAATTGTTCCTTCAAATCTGGAATTTCAGAAGCTAGAGTTATACATTAACCAAACTTTTTCCAACAATGTATATTCATACAGTCACACAATTCTCATTCATAAATACCCCACATTCTTCACTGCGCACTCATCCATACCTTACAGACATTACTCATATCCTTAAGATTATGTTTGCATTAAAAAAACTCATTTATTCCTTAAAAAAATCATAATTACCACATTTGTACTTAACCACATCAAAACAGTCCATTCTTTAGATTATGACATCAATTAACTACATAAACTTATCAAGCTCCTAACCAATTAATCAAGAAACAATCTATTAGAGTAGTGCTCTAAAGGCAATCACCTTTAGCACTTTTGTACGAACTTTATTTTTATTAATAAAGCAAATAGACATTTTTTCATTGATTTGATATTCATTTACATATATATGAACTGATCTTGATCTTAAATCGAATTAATGATGTTCATGATACAAAACATAGCATGAAGAAAATCATGATGAGATCATGATAATGAGATTCCTATCATGTGCAATTATGTTAGTATCTAAACAATCCCTAATCATAAGATTAATAAGATAGGATATTATTAATCTGGAAAAACTAGCACATATTACACTCCTTGATTTGATCAACCAATGGATCTCATAAACTGTAAGCATAAGATGTTTAGAGTTAATATGTGGATGCTTACTAAGGGTAGTAAGTACATCGGATGACCCGCTATGAGATTATCATATGGATGATCTATCGAATGTCAATATTTAATCTCATCATAGCAATGGTGCAAATATCCTTAGACTTGAGGTATTCAAGGATATCTTGGATATAAATCCCGTGATGATTGGGTACAGCTATTTATGTTCGAAGGCAATTGGGTAGCCAATAAAGGATTCACCACTCCTAATAGAAGGAGATGATACCCATGGCCTCTTGTTGGGGTCATTACTCGGGAGCCTCTATCCAGAGTAGGTATTTGTCATAAAGAGGGTCCTCAATGACAATTATGAGTAATGAGATTCTAGAACAAGAACTAACATCACTTGGACTAGATGTGATGTAGTCAGTCTAGTAGGAGTTGACGCATATCACATACTTCGAACCAAGTGGGGATAGTATGGTGAAAGGATGAATTGCACGGTAATTGTATATGGAAAGGTTCATAACTTGGATAATTACCTATCAAAGAGTTTGTGTGTTAATCCACTTATATTCCAGCAAATATGTATCTTGATTTGTTTGAATTAAGAGTTAATTTAAATGCCTAAAATAGCCAGGAACCTAAGGGTCACATGAATAAAAGATCAGATGAAAAACAAATGTTTATTGCCTATTTTAAGCAGGCCACAATCGTGCATAATAGGGCCATGATCGTGGCTAGCAAGGCCACGATCGTGACAGAGGCCTTGAAATGATATATAAGGGAGTTCTTCACTTATGTTTACGAACAAATTTAACTTCTTGCACACTTAAGTGACAGATAAAGGGTTTCAGAAGTGCTCTAGAGAGAGTGAGAAGAGTTCTTGAGTTATCTTCATGCAATTTATACAAATATTGTATAAATCAACATGAATGCAAGATAACCTTGATCTATCTTTTATCATATTGAACATCCACTTGAATTCATCAAGTTTGGTGTTCTAAAACCCTTACACATTGTTTCACCTTCCTTCTTTGCTTGTTTTTGGGTGATCAAGGAAGGGTTTGGTGTTTGCAACAACCTAAACAAGGAGAAGAAACAAGAAAGGAGGAGAAACATAAGGTAAAAGGTTTTGTTATTTCATGTTCTTTACATATCCTTGCATGCATGTGATATTACATGGTTTCTGGGTTGTCATGGTGTCAGAATCTTCATTTCGACACTTCTGCTGCATCCGCATGCATGTGATACATGCAACCATGGCTAACCTAACAGTGGTATCAGAGCTTGTTTGTGCATGTAATAGATGATGTATTGAACATATGCAAAGTGTTTGCTGGGTTGTGACTGACTTGCATGTCATTTTGGAAAAATTCGTGTAAATTCTAGAAAAAATTTATTTCTTTTTTTCTTCCTCAAAAATGTTTATAAGATTTTATTTTATGTTTTTGTGAAAGGATATTTCAATTTGATGTCATTTGCTATTTTCTTTCGAATTTATATCCAAACTCTTCATATGTTGATTCCTGGGATTTTTTGGAAAACTGATTGCATGTGCTGAATTTGAAATTTTCGTATTAATTCTATAAAAATTTTTTTCTATTTTGCTATCACTAAAATGTTTATATGATGTTATATTATGTTTCTATAAAAGAAAATTGCAATTGATTGTCATTTTCTATTTTATTACGAATTTAGTTTCAACTTGATGCATGTATGAAGTTTTGGAAATTCTAGAAATGTGATGAACATGTATGCATGAAAAATTCATATTAATTTTTATAATTTTTTTATAAATTTTATGCATGCACATGCAAGATGATATGTTGCCACCTGTATGAGATGCATGAAACTTGTTGTTAAAGTAGTTATCTTATGCATGCATGATGTAACGTTTGCTAGTGTTACAAGTAATGTGACAAGAGTCATACACATATGATGTCTTGGCTTATTCCAATTTTTAATAAATAAATCCTAGGAATTACTTTCTGGAATTTATTATTAGACACATTTAGAATGTTTATAAGACTCTGGAACTTTTCCAGAATTAATTGAATTTGATTCAATTAATAAATAAAGTCAAAGTCAACATTGCTCAACTTTTTGAAAGTTGGAGTTGACTTACTTAATGACTTATAATGTATGTATTTAAGTTATGAGACCTAAATAAGGTTCTTATGTGATAAGAAATGTATTATTTTGATGAAAATAACATGCTTAATGCATGT
>JAOQMS010042439.1:0-13758 GCA_027563885.1 Erythroxylum longipes
CCATTCATTCTAAGGCCAAAATTCAAATTCCATAAAATATCACGCTTAACTCAACAAAAATATTTCGGGGGCCAACAGTGGGCCATCTCCCTCATCATTCTGAAGTTCTCCGCTAGTTGATCTGTAATCACTGCATTGTTTGCGGAGATTAAGTCCAAAACTTTCTTCCATCCCTATTCTTCTATCTCTTCTTCTTCCTCAGACTCTTCACTGGTTGAGTCCTCTTTAGCCTGCTGAGGTGACGCTAAACTCGAACTCACCTGATTGGCCCTAATCTTAATATATCTCTTTTTGTTGATATCCTAAAGTTCCATGTTGTAGGACTTAAGGATTTCAGCCCTTCATAAATGGTGATGGTTAAGAAGTCAGGGAGATGGACAGTTAACCCACTACAATCTACACCATAATATTCAGTAATGGCTGAAACTAGGTACCCCATACCTAAATTATGCTCCTCTTGCGCAGAGTCATAACAATAGTGCTTACCACAAACTGGAGTACTGCGGTCTGTGCACCACAACATAAAGAGTTCCTTTGTGGAATACTTATTGGTTTCTAATTTATCAAAAACCAGCTGACACATGAATTTGTGCAACAACAAATGCTCATGGGACCTTATTATGTTGTTGTGAGAGCATTCTTGGCATAAAATTGCTCTGTTCTAGTTAGTTCATTCCAATATTGAGAAGGAGAAAATCATCATGCTAATTGATGATGGAGGATTCGGAGAATCCATACATATCACACAGGATTCCTACGTTCAATTCATAAGCTCTTCCTCTCAACCTAAGCCACAATTCCTTGGGATTCCTAGGGTCATAAGTCAATGAATTGAAATTTTCCAAAGTGAGCTTCTGATAGACAGGAAATTGGAAACGTATAAATTGGGCCCATTGGATTCTTTCAGCTAAATTTTCTACCCTCCCATGCAATTGTCGCCTATTGAGTTTTTCAAGTTATGGGATGTGGGAGAAGAAACTAGAATAGATGAAATCAAAAGTAGCAGACTTCAGAGTGCCCTTCCTGTTCTACACAAAGGAGGAAGGTACTCGTTTTCGATCTCTAAATGCCAGGCATTCTTCTCCCACATCCTACAACTTGATTTCATCCTAATTGCTCCTATCTAGATGATTGTTTAATGCGCAACATAATTCTTAGGAATTAGGTAGAATTTGGAAGAAATTTAGAGGTTTGAAATTTTTAGAGAGATGTAAGAGTGTTTGTAGGCTTGAAGTCTAGAAAGATAAAGTGAAAAAGAAAGTATGTGAAAAAGTGAAGTTAGAAATGAATATAAAGGTAGTTGGAGGGTTAAAATGGTAAAAACGTTCCTTTAAAAAATGTGTTCGCCCTTTCCTGCCCAATCGCAGGCCACGATTGTGGCCTAGCAAGTTTTCCACGAACTTTATTTTCTTCTTTTGTTCTTTTCACAATCTTTTCAAATTTACTCTTTAATTCTTTTATAGTCCTTTCACCTTCTATCAAAATATTTAATTGATCATTCACTTTCTATCAAATTCTTATTTGTTCCTAATTTTATTTGAAGACGAACAACCTAACTATGAAATTCAAATTTTTCTAGCAAAGAAAACAATCAACAAAAATAAAATTCTATAGGTTGCCTCCCATGCAATGCTTCTTTTAACATTGGTAGCTCGATGCTCTATTATTGGAAACTCATCCAAGATCAATTATAAACAGCTTGCTTCCAAATTTTTTATTCAACATCGGTTTTGTAGCATGTAAGTAAGCTACAAATTGCAGAATGAACAGAAGGACAATATTGACAAAGTTGAGAAAACCAATTATTTTCATCAATGTCCTTCTCAATAACAAACTATCAATAAAATAGGGAATAACGAAACTCACTAATCTTCCATTGAATCCAACAGTTTGTCCTGTATGAAGGTGAGTTGCTCTCTCTCTTCCTTAATCACCTTCGTCTCCTCTGCTTCTCCCACTTCACGAACAAAGACTTTCATCGCTTCTTCAAACTCTATGTATGTTGTCATATGTTCTTCATCCTCTTGTTCCTCAGAAAATTTGAACACATTAATTATCCTAAATGAGATACTAACCTTCGGATTCTTAATTACATCATTCATATTGAATGTCATTTGATCATCATCGATCAAAAAGATAGAGGTTTTTTCCTGAACATCTCCCCAAGATTTTCTATGTTCACATATGGTATATCAAGAACTGATGAATAATAAGGATGGTTGGCATTATTTTCTTCATCCTTTTCTTTGATTTCTTAGTCTTCTCTAAGGTCGGGTTTAGCTTAATTTCTCACTGATTCTTCTAGCTCTACCCCAGACATAAGTGTGATAGCCGGACATGACTCTATTGAATTTACATTCATGTTACATAGACATTTATTCCACATTTTGCTTACAAAATTCCTTGGAAAGCTGATCTATTCGAACCTCTAGATTATGAATAGAAGATGCATGATCTTCTCCTACTTGCTTAAACTTCTCTTCCAATCTCTTCTGGTTCTCTTCCATATCCATGAGCTTATTTTGTCCAGCATAGAATCCCATGAACTGGATTCATCATATTGAAATTCAAATGGGTCTTGATGTCCCATGTGAGTACTTGCATTGTTGGACCAATAGAAATCTAGGTGTTTCTGCCACTTTGAAGTGTATGGGTTCATATAAGGATGATGATTTCCCTAACTAAATTAGGGCTCATTGAAATCTACAGGAGTCCTTTGCTCCTTGTAATGTACACCCTCCATGATCATTCTTTTTATCTCTTCTTATCATTCAACTCTTCAGATATCTCGTTCTCACTCTAAGAATCCTTGATGTGTCTTAACCTTATGACCCAATTTTTTTAATTTATATAAAAAAGACCTTAGACTGAAGAACTAAACTAATCACCTCCCCAGCAACAACGCTAAAAACTTGATCGGAGGTTTGTGATATGAAAAAGTTTTAATATTTTAACCTCGATAATACCGCAAATGCACGGGTAATTCGTGTAGTACCTAAGTTGTCGATCCTATTAGGAGGGTTAATCTAATCCTAAAATCTAAGGCTTAACTCAAATTCGCAATAATTCAAAATAAACAACTAAGTCAGAAAATTGTTCAATCAAGCAATCAATGTTAAGAATTAAATTCGAAATTATAAACAAGATAACAATTGCACAACCAACTCAAGAATCAACCTAGGAACTCCCAATTGAGAGAAAGGGACTTTTAATCTAACATTAACGAAAACCTAATTGATTATGAAGCTATTGAATTACCAGGTCTAGACAGTCCTAGGGTGTATTACTTTCGGTCGAGTTATAATCTTTAACCCTAATTTAGATTATGGAATTGCAACCTCTCGATTCACAATTTACCCAAAACTTGAATTAGATCTGAATTTGTACAATAACCTACCAAAAACCTGTGCCCGATCTCTCTTTACATAAATTTATCAGTTTGATTCAATTCTTAATCTATTAAACTACCTAACTCTCGTTACCACAGTTTAATGATTTTCAGTTAGTTTACCCTCTCTATTTGTTACCGAATTATGAAATATAGAAATTGAATCACAAATAATTCAATAAAAACGTAATAAATGAATGCCATTAATCTCAAAGACAAAATTCCCAAAGGTGAGTTTAGACAAATATCAACATTCGACAATCATATTCTCAATGACTATCCCAATTCTATATATCAATAAAATTGAAATAAAATCAAAAAATACAAGTGGAATGGATTGATGGAGGCAACAATAACGGGAAACCTCCTGTTCGAGGAAGTACTTCATGTAGGCTTCGTCTCCTTGTCTCTCTTCCTTCATCTCCTTCCTCAATCTCTCAATAGAGCTCTCTAGGGTTTTTGGGATGTGGCTAATACAAAAGCTCCTCTTTTGTATTCATCAAGTTCTTTAAATACCTTGGCAGGCCTAGGGTTTTTTCGAGGTCAAAACGATCCAAAAAGTTTCTTGAAACTTGTTGTTTTCACCTATTTTTGCGTCTGCCTAACACAGGTCGCAATCGTGGCCAGCATCTATGACTTTTTGTCACGAGCGTAGCCTAAGTGCCACGATCATGGACAAAATCAGACCTCTTTGTCACGATCGTGGACCAATTGCCACAATCATGGCTTGGGTTATAGTGGCTCACATAATTCTATCATGGTCTATTATGCCATAATCGTGGGCCATGGTTTCAACCTGAAGGTCTTTGAAACTTCTTCGTTCTTCTTTGTTGGCACTGAAACACTAATAAACACATCAAGGTACCTTAAAAACATAACATTTAAGCTCAAAGACTTATACTAACACATAAAAAGCACTTAAACATATAAACTAACACAATTCTAACATAAACACATACTAAACACTCAAATTAACACTAAATACAATATAAATTAAATCCTAAAACATGACGTAACGCACAACTATCAGGTTGCAGGGACAATCTTAAGAGTTGAACCTTGATATTATCTGTGATATTTTTGATTTCCCTGAATCTTACATTGTGGAACAAGCTCATTGGGCTAGAGTTGTTTGATGCCAAGAATGCTTACAAGAACATTATATGAAGCTATAAGAACTTGTTGTTACATTAATTCATATGTCAAATGGTCTTTCACAAATGAAAAACCAACAAGTGCTCAGCGAAGGAACTTTTTCTATTGTGGTGCATGGATCACAACATCTTAGTGTGCACCTTCACACATGTTTTGAATGTTATTGTTGCAACTCTACGTAAGAAAAGTAACAATTTGGGTATGGGTTGCTTGGTTTCTGTCATTGTTGAGTACTAGGTGTGGATTGTAGTGGTCTAACCATCCACTACCCTAATTTTCTAAAACTTGTGGAGTGTTAAAATCCTAAAGTCCCAGAACATGGAACTGTGGGACAACAGCCAAAAATCTCATATGAAGTTCAGGGCCAGTCAGGCGAGTTCTAGCATAGTGCCACCTCGGTAGCTAAAAGAGGACTCAACTAGCGAGGAGTCTAAAGAGGAAGAAGAAACAGAAGAACCTGGTTAGAAGAAGGTGGTTGATGCAATCTCCGCCAACACCCAAACACTTATTGACATACTTACAGAAAACTCTAGGATGATTAAGGAGATAGCCTGCACATAATGATGTTAGAGCTGAGATATATGCCAGATTCATTGATACTTCGAAGCTCAAGGCATACAAATGCCACCGCCGTCACCATCCCCACCTCAATCACCATGAGTTCATTTTCTAACCCATTTAGTTCCTGTTGTTATTTTTACTTTTCATATATTGTGTGTGATTTCCCCCTTTTGTGTGTTTGTATGGCTCCTTCTCACATTGAGGACAATGTGTTGTTCAAATGTGGGGAGAGTTATATGTTTTCCTTTGAGTGTGAATTTTGTATATTGTTATGTTAGTGTATTTAGGTTGCATATTGTGAATTGTGTTAATGTATCGATGACTTAGATGGAATGAAATTGATTTAATTTTGAACATAATCTATTAGGTTGTGAAGAGTCATCAGCTCACAAAATTAGTGACATGGTTTTTTTGCTAAAATATTCAAGTTAATTAGGATTGAGTATTAGTTTACACCCTATAAGTCGTCGCATTCATTCATAATTTTAGGTCTTTCGACTAAGTAGTTTTGTTAGTATTTTTTCATTAAAACGAGTATGTAAAGCAACAAGATAGGCATTAATTAAAAAAAATTTGTGAATTTTAATTAAACAACTATTCAACTGGCCTTCGGGTTATGAATAAAACTATTAGCCAATTGAGAATGTTATGTAATTAAGTAACTAGATTGACAAGCATCACAAATGTGTGCCTTCACATTAAAAGGCTATAATGATATTCCAACCAAGCAATTTACTAAAAACATGACTTAGTCGAGTAACTGGATTGAAATTCATCACCAATGTTTGCCTTCGTGTAAAAATACTAGGTCCGTGTCCATAAAAAGTAATAAAAAAAGAATGTTTTCTAATAAAAACCTACTGAACTTGTAAGTAGCTTAACTTTTCATGAAACGAACTTAGGTTTAGTTATAAAGTTTGATTAACCAAATAATTATTAATGTGTGTGTACAATTGAAAGGGGTGAATAAACTTGACAATTAATTTTTGATTAATATGTACATTTAGTCTAGAGTTCCTAGACGCGAATTTTGTGTGTTAATAATTTGAAACAATTTGAATGATCATGTTTAGAGTTAAATTTGTTTCATGAAGTTGAAGCCATTGCCTCATCATTGCATTATGTACTTTGTGTTTTTGTGTTGTTTGTTGCTTTGTTTGCTTGAGGACAAGCAAACGTTTAAATGTGGGGATGTTGATACGTGTAAATTGCATCGTGTTTTAGGGCATAGTTTGACATGTATTTAGTCGTTAATTTTATCATTTAGTATGTGTTTAGGCTAGAATTGCGTTAGTTTGATAATTATTTGTGTTTTAAGTTTTTTATGGGTTAGTTCAATCTTTTGAGCTTAAATATTATGTTTTTGAGGTACCTTAATGTGCTTGCCAGTGCTTTAGGTTCAATATCGAAAAATGGAGGAGTTTTAGAGGGAACCTGGGTTATAACATAGGCCTATAATCATGGTAGGCATGCCATAATCGTGACAAAAGCATCAACATTGGCCCATAATCATGGCAGAGAGCTCACTCAAAGGTGATCATGGCAGTGTTAGGACAAACGTATGGAAACTTCAAAACTTAAGTTTCGAGGGACTTTTTCGTCTTTTGAGACACCAAAAAAGACCCTAGGTTACCTTAAATAGAAAAACTATAAGAAGAATAGGATGTGACTGGAAAAGGGGAATCTTCATTCAGTCGCTTTTGGAAACCCTAAAGAGAGAAAGAGGAAGAGAAAGAGAGGAGGAAGAGGAAGAAGGAGGAAGAAGATGCGGTTCGACGTGCTTCGTGAATTAGGAGGTTTTTTGACACTACTGCCTTCCCAGATTGTCCATTATAAGTTTCTATTTCATTTTCATTTCAATTTTATTCATGTATAAAGTTGGGATGGATTGTATGATGATAAATGGTATAATAATGATGATGTTTTAACTATCCTTCAGGATTTTGTTTCAATTTAATGTTATCTGAGTTGATTTTGTGTTATTTGAATTGGTTATTGTGATTTATTGCATTTCTTACATAATTCGATAATAAACTAAGAGAGTAAATCGACTAAAAAATGATTGGATCGGATTAATGAGAGTTAGGTGATTCAATAGAACCCGTAATTAATCATATAGGTAATTATGTGGAGAGAGACCCTATGTGAGACCCAATAGTTTATTAAAGTGCTTTAGATCTAATTAAGGTTGTGAGTCTTTTTCTAATTGAGAGATTACAAATTTCATAATCCAATTAGGGTTTATAAATTAGGATTTAATGGTTACAACTCAAGAAATAGTAATCAGCCTTAGGATCATTTAGAACTGACACTCCATTAACATATAATCAGCTAAGTTAGCATTAATGATAGGTAAAATCCCCTTTCTCAAAACTTGGTAAATTCTTGGTTGATTTCCATTGTGCTTGCTTATTGCTCAATTGTTAATTCCTTTGTGTTTAACTTCTAATTTAATTGGTTGAATTCAATTCTCGTGTTTACTTTCTGTGGCATTGTTTATTTTCAATTTTGTACTTTTTCTAGCCTTAGATTTTAGGATTAGATTCCTCATGGGATCGACACCTTTAATACTACTCTATGAATAGTGCGTTTGCAGGATATTAAGGATTTATAAGATTAAAACTCACCCCGATCAGCCATAATCTATCACGTTCTGTAAAACACAATAAATGTGAAACCTCACTCTGATACCAAATGATAAAGCAAACACATATAAGAGGTGAATTGTGTGTGACTTAAAAATATTTAAGTTACTATCAATTCGTGTAAACGATAGGAGCTTGCTAAATTTCAACATAAAAGTTTATAAATAGAAGGAGCCTATTAAAATGAAAGGGGCTGTTAACTTTAAAAAAACAGAAGAGGCCCATTAATGTTTTAAAATGAAAGGAGCCTATTAACATTAAAAACAAAATGAGCCTGTTAATGAAAGAAACCTCTTGCAATATTAAAATAGTAGAAGCCTATTTCAAAAGTAAAGGAGCCTCTTGTAAATTAAGCATACATACTGTAATGTAAAATTTTAAAAGTTAAGAGAAAAAGAGTGACACAGTTGATATATACTGATTCGACTTATAACGAAGCCTACATCTAATCCCCAAGTATTCAACTTGAATATTTCACTATAAAACTCCAAATGAGCCTCTCTAAGCTCATAAGTACAAATTTTTCGTGGTTCTTCAACCTTCCACACTCGTAGTGTTTAACAAGCTTCTACAAGCTTTCAACAAAAAATTTATAAAGGATTTAACAGTCTCTCTAAATAGAGTGATTCCTTTCTAAGGTATAAGGAGTTTGATATAGATATGACTTTTAAGAATATTGATGCTGCTGAAGTATTTCGCAAATCTATGTATTGTTCACAAATGTAATGACTCTTCCTTAAGTAGACATTTTCTTCAACTAGTCATTGTTTTATTTTGACTCTAAGTTGACTTTGTATCTAACGAATTTTCAATATCATCTCTACTGGAATCTTCCAATATTCAGACGTTAAAAGAAAAGTTTTGTCAAAAATTTCAGAGCTAATTGTTTGAATTAGTAAGATCCTTTCGGAAGTTATGGAATCATTTCTAATAAGGTAAGTTCGTTAAAAAATTTTCCTGCAACAAAAAAGTCATTTTTACTATGATTTTATTTCCTTTTAAGAATTATGTCATTACCAATAAAAGGAAATAACTCTGATTTGAATTTTGAAATATTATATAGTTATCATCAAAATCATTAATAATAAACATTGCGCTAACATATCATATGCTTAAAGCATCAAAAATTTGAAAAAATGAACAAAACAGGGAGGAATGGTTGAGGTTCTTGGGTTCACATTGTTGGGTTTTAGAACAGAAGAGCTAGATGGAATTCAAAGCAGATTGAACAGGATTACAAAACTTTAAGAGCAAACTATGACTGCTTACCATCTTGTTTCGAGTCCTTGTAGAATGAGACTTAATCCCTATAGTGAGAATGGAAATTGCAACGAATTGCAAATACCCAATCTAACTATTGCTTCAGACGAGGAAAATGCCTATTTTGAATTTGAAGTGCAATAAGTTGTAGAATAAAAGATTAACCCAAATGGTCTCCTGTCGAAGAAAGCAGACTAGTAAAGGTTGAGTGTTTTTGCTTTTAGGGGTTTTTCTTTAAGCGTCCTTTTTCGCTTCATTGTCACATAATTTTTATGATACCTTTTGCGATGATTTTGAAAATCCTCACTAAAGTTGGCAACAATCCTATAAAATAGTCACAAAAAGTAAAGTAGTCTACATGAAAATAAAACTATAAATCAACCTTTGAGAATCATAGAAAAATGGTTAACTTTTAGCAATGATTTCATAAAATTGTCGCCAAAGGTTTACCAAATTGTGACAATTTTAGTAAAGCATTGCCAAAAGTTTACCCTTTAGCGACGATTTTGATAATCGTCACCAAATATTTGTCTTTTGGTGATGATTTTGTATGTTTACTTTTAGTTACGATTTCTTAAACGTAGCCAAAAGGCTACCTTATTGTAGAGCATGTTTGAGATAAAAGTTAACATTATCCAACTCTTCTGATGAAGTGATTCAAACAATGGCAGATAAGATGGTAAGAAGATTGGTAATATTATAATATTTACTATTATTTTAGATCTAAGGTAAAAACTTATTGTAATATCTACTTAATAGTTATGGCATGTTTGTCTAATTATAGCTATTGTAATATAGTATGACATTACACTTTCCTTATATTAGAAAGTTATGGTTTGATTTGTCGAGCGATTACTAATTAAAAATGGGTAAATATTTTTATCACAAAAATTATTTTAGTACATCATCATTAAGTAAGAAATTATCAATTTGAATTTTAGTTTAATGGAATTCATAAAAGAAAAGAAAAGGCTATGATTTCACATAGAATAACAAAGTTGGGTAATTATTTAAACACTGACATTTGTGCCAAAACTAATGAGAATTTTGATATATAATAATACGGTGGAAGTTGAATAGAGATTAGTATTCAATTATGAAACCAATTTCACAAGATTTATTAGTTATTCTCGTGTCTGCATTTGCTTATGAATACACTTTTAGTACCAGTAGTCAGATAAGTCTTGATGCGTTGGTAATATACTAAAAATATCCAAGTTAAACATTATACTATATGGGATGTTAGTTTTTTACTTCTATAATTTTAATTATTATCTGTCATATGCTCTTAAATTTTTCTATATTGTGATAAGCACAGAGAATGTGAATATAGAGGAAGTCATTCAATATTTTGAAAGTTTAATCAAAGGAATATCCAATGGTAAAATTATATCTATTTATTAATAATCATGCATTCATTTAATCAATTGGTTAAATAATTGAGTATGATTGACATGATAAATTTTTAAAATGTAGATGTGGTTTAAAGTATTCACGATTTTGATTATAAAGAATATAGTAATTGTAAGTGCTGTTATTTCCTTCAACAAAATATATAAGTTCAAATAAACTTTTTCAAGTTTAAGAATAGGCAAAATAGTGTCTAAAAGGCTAATATTATTAGTTATTTTTGTTTACAAGCTACGGATCAATCTTTATAACAAAGTCTTATTTATATAGACGGAATTGTAGCAACATATAATATTGCCTCATTAAGTTTGCTGTTGAATCTATCTTTCTTTTCTTTATAATTTAACTTTATAATTGTTTCCATTACTTGAAAATTATCTCACACCTTAGTTCTCGTAATAAGACATTGTGTTCGCATTTTTAAGACTACAGTTTCAGGGGTACTTGGTTGATGCAGGTTCAATGAGTATAGAATAAAAAATGAGTGGTTGATTATATATTATCATTGTAGGAATAGTATTAAGATATCCAACTTTCAGGTATTGCTCTATATCTCTCAAGTATAAGAAGAATGTTAATCATTCATAAGTGACATTCCCTTCATCTTTTTTTATATCTTTTTTAATTAAATATAATTAATTAATTGCAATATAAATTAATTATAATTAATTAATTAATTAAAATAATATTACAATATAATTAATTATATTGTAATAAATTAATTGATTACAATATAATTAATTATATAATTTTCACTTTTTTAGAAATTAAATATAACTAATTAAAATATACTAAAATTTGGAATTAAAAATTTAACAAATTTTATTTTTCAATAGACCAACCACTATCTATAGCAATAGTAATCAGTCTTTCATTTTACCTAATTATCATAATTATAATGATTATATCTATTCTTATTCTTCACTATATCCATTCTTATTATTATTATCATTACTCAATTTGAACCTAGCATCTCTTTAATCAATTTTCTTTTACGGAGCTAAGGAATAGAGTTTCTAAACTTTTCTCTAAAATCGGCAGCCAACCAACCTCTTTTTTTATTGATCATCATCGTCCTTTTTGTCAGACCGTTATACCTCTCTTAGAACTCTTTGAAAAATGATCTTCTTTTAGACCCTTTCATCTTTTCTCCCCTCCTATATGACCAAGTCTCTCGTCATTCTCTATTCTCCTTTTTCGCTCTCACCTAAATTCTAAACCTTTTAGACTCGTCAATCAAAGGTCCTTTGTTACATCTTATAATAAAAAATCTAACCTTTTGTACCAATATCTAATTGATTGGATTTTGTACACTTGGATGCATCATATCATAGTTTTAATATTTTTATTAGTTAAATCAGTTAAAGCAATATTTGGGGTTTTTTATGCAGTCAAGTTTGAATTTTAGTGGCTATTTGACTCTATTAAAGTTTGTAGTTTTTATTGTTATTTTAAATGCAGTAAAAAGAACTCGTTTTTATTTTTAGTTTGATTTCTTTCAATTTTCGTAATTTATAAAAGTTATAAAAACTAGTTCTATTTTTTATTTTATCATATTTTGATTTATTATCAACCAGATATATATTATTCAATTATTTAATATTAAATACTAATAAGAATTACAAAGAATATAATATAATTATTTAATTTATTTTAATTTTTATAATCAATTAAAATTTTAAAATTTTATTTTTGATATATATTTAATGAATATACTACAAATTTAAAATATCTTTCAAATATGTAAATTTTAAATAAAATTAGTTTAGATAATAAAATATATATATAAATAAATAAGTATTAGCTTATAAATAAAAATAATTATTTGATAATAAAACTATAGCCAATATTTATTAATAACATTGTATAAGAGATTAAAATAAAATATAATTATATTGACATGAGAAGTAAATTTGATGTTTTTTGAACACAAGCGCTTAGTCGATTATTAGTTTACCGAATCAGGTGGGTGATTAGCCAAAATGTTCTTTGATTAGACGTGGAACTTTGGATTCCCTTTTGAATTCATTTCTAGAAAATCAATACTGAGGACAAACAAGGTTAGTTTCTTAATCTAACTCAATTTTTTGCTACTATGAAAACCTCTATTTCCTTCAATTAGCTTCTAACTTTATGAAAATTAGTAGAAAGTTATCAAGCTAAATTTGCATTTTAATAAATTTATAATATTTTTCATTTGGCAATCTTGTTTCATTTAATTATGGCGTGAGGCATTATTTGTTTTAGGGACTGTTCTTTCTTTTTGAAAAATTAAAAATTGGATTGATAGATAAAAGATGAAGAACAACATTTGGAGAAATATAATATTCTCCTTAGTCTTCTACAACAAAAACAACAACACACTAAATAATACAAACTAAACCAATTGGAACAACAGCATAGTAAGGACACCGTTGCTTATCAAAGGTAAGTCAATTGTGAAAGAGGTAAAAGACCCCCCTCATCTACACATCTAAGATGCTAGTACTTCTAAATTAGGTCTAAGAGAACAGAGGTAATCTAGAGGCTTCCCAGCTCACTTCCATCACCATATTGACAATATGACAATCCAACTCTTTAAGAAAGGCAATATTTGTTCACAATGTTGGAAAATCGGGTGGAGATTTGATCCCGACCACAGCGGAATAATTACCAAACTTTTTTGCAATCTTTGATTTCCCGAAAACCAAGATCTCTTTAATTCTATAAAATGATTAACACAAATTATAATAAAGCAGAAACTTAATTTGTATCTTATTTCAAAGCTTGATCTTTATCTTGTCATATTCCTTGAACCATTCCCAAAACTGATCCGTTTCAACCACCGTAGCTGCACAAATATCCGGCCTCTAACGTTATCCATATAATGAGTTGAGAGAACTCTGTAACTCTTACAGAGAGGGTTAAGCAAGAAGTACTAACTCCATAGAGCCTAAGCCTATTTATAATAGGTTCTAGGTATTTCGGTAATTTCATTGAAATTAAAATCTAATTTCAGTTAAACTTTAATTAGAATTAAAACTAATTATAATTAAAAAGCAATTATGTCCATATAAGATTCAATATCTCATATTGATATTTATTTATTAAAAATCTCATATTTAATCACAAAGTTTGTCAGACCCCGTTACCGGAGTCTAACCTCATCATGCTTCATGCTCTGATACCACATTTGTCAAGACCCCAAGTTCGGAGCCTGACTCTCATACATGCATACATTCAGGTTCAGATACCACATCTGTTGGATCCCGTCTCTGGAGTTTAACTCCTGCACTTAACTTGCTTGACTTTTGCTCTTGTTCATGTAAACTTGCTTAACTTGCTTGCTTCGGGTCCAAT
>JAOQMS010042440.1:0-13757 GCA_027563885.1 Erythroxylum longipes
GGCAACTGAAGCTTTATAGTCAAATATGATATTAAGTTGGCATGGAAGCCAACATTTGAGAATCTGTCACATACTTCGGTTGCTGTCATAAGATCATAAACGTGGTTTTAATCCCGAATTCATCATCAAATCATGTCTGATTAAAGCTCTTAAATTAACGTGAAAGCTTGTAAATTCAAGGTACTCAAGAAGTTAATCAGAACTCACCAAGAATAAAAGGTACTGCTTTGACGCCTCCAACTTCTTGCTCTTGCCATTTTCACTCTTCTTCTTCTCCTTCTCTCGTTTATCCTTTCCTTGTCTGCTCCCGTTCTCCAACTTCATATCCGATTGTATCTCCTACGAAGACTTTTCGGCCCTGCAAACACCTATGAGTACCAGGCTCAGTGGGTATCAAGTAACTGAGTGTGACACCTCAATTTTAAATGGTAATTATAGCAATCGTCCGTGATCTTAATGTAACTGGCAGTCTGTAATTTTAAGAATTTGGTGAGAACAATACCCAAGTTCATCATCAAGGTATTAAAGAGTCTTTGATTATGCATAAATAAAATAAGTTTTTTCATTTTTATTTAACTAAATATAAAAATCAGAGAGGATTAACTCCTTGACTGTATAATTCAGATAACGATACTAAATCCTCTCATTTTGCGTCAAGGTGTGAAGGTTTCACTAATGGAAGGTTCATCCTGTATTATATTTATATGTACTATTTAATTTTGATGACAACTTCAGAGCAAGAAACCAAAAGTTTTTTTTTTCAATTTTCTTGCAAAATAAAAAATGAGATTTTGCTTTGCATTTGTCCATTTTATGATCTTTCTAATATCTAAATGACTCCTGCATATATATACACAATAACACGCCATCTACAAATTAGGTCATGAACTTTTTCGCCAATAAAACCTGTTTAAAATTACCTATTAATGAAAGATAGTATTAGCTAAACAAGAATAACTCATAAAAAAATACTAGCATTTTATAAATAGAGTTACTTTATATCAAAAGAATTAATGAACAAAGTGAAGAACTTATATAAAGTGAATGGTAATTTTAATTCAAGATATGACATTATTTTAAATCTTTTTTGAGTGTAAATGACCCCCAAAAAAAAAACTCTATTTTTGGCTTAATCTTTAGGAGACTATTGGAATAGGGGTGGTATTTAAGCTTATGCTCGGCCCGACCTGGTCCGACTCGACTTGAAGTCAACAAGTCTATCTTGATTTAATCAATTTTTAAGTTGGGATCAAGCATTTATTTTGAAATTTTCAAGCCCCAAGCTTAATTCCAACTTAATTTGAAACTCAAAAGTTTAAAAAAAAACAATGTTGTTTTTAATAAAATAAAGTTATTTTTAATTTTAATTTTAAAAAAATTTAAAAAATTGCCCGAAATTTATCCCGGCCATTGCCAAACTTGCTTGGAAAACGAGGGTGAATGGTTGATTTATAGCTTTGAAAATAGAATACAAGTGTACCTTATTATATATATATAAACTTATAGACAATAATTATCATAAAAATAGCTGCAAAGAAATTGAACTTACAACATTGAAACCACCATCTAAAAACATATCACCTATGAATGGTAAGTGGGTCTGAGTCTAACCCGAAATTCTATATATGGGCCTAGGCTCAACTCAAAGCTTGATTGTATCTAGGCTCCAGGCTCTATGCCCGAGATTAAGCCCTATTGGACTTGACTAATTTTTATAATTAAAAAATTATTTTATTAAAATAATGTTATTTTATGTGAAAATTATGAATTTCAAGTTGGGCAGCTTGAACTTGAATCTGATTCGAGACCCAAATTTTGGGGGGAAAAAAAAGTACTGTTAACTTTTGATCGTGTCAGATCAACTATATTTTCTTTTGTCATCCCTAGTAACATCCAGGGACTAATTGTCCAAAACAAAGGATTTTACATGGAACATTGTTTTAAACTATAAAAATAAGGAAAAAATCGCTTTAGAATAAGGACAAGAAAAGAATAATAAGTTCCATTGCGCCACGAAACATGCATCCTATAACTTGGAGTTATCTGCATTTTGATCTACAAAATTATAGCTATAAATAAGAGGACGTTTGTTGCTTCAAATCAACAATTTCTTTTCAAGAAACGTCTTTCAATTTAGCTATGGCAATTAAGGGCTCTAGCAATAAAGCAACTGCTTTGCTTATTGTTGTAGCTTTAGCTCTATCTCCTATTGCTATGGCTGATGATCAATGGTGTCTGCGGATTCAGAACAAAATGAGCAATAGAGCGAAGCCGATGATTGCACATTGCGGCGCACTTACGCGGTCTGGGGAGAAGATGATTCCGGTCAGGGGTGAAGAAATGAAATTTTGTTTAGAAGAATGGAAGATGAAGATGATTTCCTGCACCTTGTACACATTCCACCGTAAAAAGAAAATTGAATTCAAACCATTTCCTGGGGATGATAGCTTTAAGAGTAAGTGCAGCAATGGAGATTGTATTTGGGTGGCTAAAGGTAGAGGATTGTTCTTGTTCAATGGTGCTGCGAACACCTACGAGTACCAGGCTGCGTGGGACCGTGGGTAGCAAATAATTAGGTTTGAGATTGATACCAAGTTCATAATCATGGTACTGAAGACTCCTTGATTATGCATAAACATAGCTCATAATCTTGTTGAATAAGTGTTTTCACTTTTCTTTCAATAAATATAAATAAACCAAAGAGGATTTTGTTCTTGTAACTTTGTCTGTTGAATTAACTCTTTGAACTATGTAATTGAGAGATCTAATTGCGACCAAATACTATCGGAGTACGTCAAAGTTTGAATGATTCACTATTTAATTTTTGTTTTTTAAAAAAATAAAACTTTTCTGTATGTTTTATCTAATTTATCTCTCGAATATCTAAATGACTCCACCATTTATAGTTTCTAGGCACAGATTGTAACAACGAGGTCCATATAAAATAACATACCATTTTCATTAAAAATGTTAATCAATTAGTTAAACATTAATGATAAGTCATAAAAATATATAAGCATTTTTATAAATAGAGTTATTTAATGTATCTCATGAGATCATGAAAATGAAAAACAAAATCTTTATGATATTAATTTTAATTAATTCAGTTATAAATTATTACGAGATAATTTCAATTAATAAGAGTGCAATTATGAATAATACAAGTGAAATTAACTAATTATAACATCAGACAAATTTAATACTCAAATTAACCACTTCAATCCTGTTGGATAAATTTTTGTATTTAATTCCATGCATTCCTTTTTTTTTTTTAACATAGTGCTCAACGCTATAGTTCTTAGTATTTTGCATGAAAATGACTCAAGAGAAAGTGTAAAGAACATAAATACATTGAGAAAACCAAACAATTAAACTATGCAACATAATGTTTTAATCAATTTCATCATATGATAGCAATTATAAATTTTAAGTATCTACCTGTTCATTTTGAATATAGAGTTTTGTTAAACAAAAAATGGATTAAAATATATTAATATATGAATAGTACATGTTACATTGAAGTGGAAAATATATTTTTTCTAAAAAAACAAAGAAAACATGTAGAAATTTATGTCACTACACGTTCCAAAAAAATGTAGAACCAATCTAAAATTTTGTTAAACTACTTATATTAACTAATTCAAGTTGCACCCTCAAATCATGAAATAAATAATCATGTCTTCATTATAATTTTCAATATATTGTATTCCATATCTCCAAAAAAGTTAATTGAGAATACAATAAACTTAAATGATTTAATTGACTGGTACCTTTTTCATTCAATCAAGAAAGCTTACCTCTTGTGTGAGTGACACTGTAATTACGAGGCCATAATAATTATAACAAATCCCCCTCAAATTCTGCCTTTATTCAATATATAAGAGTTTCTCCCTTTTCTTTTTTTTTGAAATAAAGTATTTCATTGAAGTCCTAAAAGTTTAAGGCTATATTATCAAAAGGAAAAGGTAAGTATAACATCCTCTTAGCATCTATAAAAACTGCATTTTGAATCTAGAATTGTACCGCTCCAATCTTCATCTTCTTCTATTGGAGTAACTTAGATCCTCATTGGCATGATAAGCAGGATCTCTTTGATCTAGCAAGAAGTTCTGTGTGTAATTGCAAATTGAGTAAACTAAGCAGATCAAACAGAGACTTGAGCCTTTCTTATCTTTGCCAATTCTATTGTACTGTTGTTCTGCCCAAACCAAGATGTTTTCCCAATCTGTTGCAGGACAAGCAAGGTTCGTATTGTTTTGCATTCTAGCCCAAAATTGTAGCTGAGAAGTTACAATTAAAGAATAAGTGGCTTATAGATTCAGGTAGTGAGCTGGAAAGAACACAAATTTGATTACTCATCTCTTTTAGTCTGTATTTAGTCTTCAATCTTCCCCTTCCTGCTAACCAAGTAACAAATGAAGCTATAGGAATCAAGGAGTCTTTCACACTATGTTATACCAAAGAACAATAGGTAATTGAGGTCTTAATGCTTTTAGGTAAGAAGAATTAGAGTATTCTCCAGTACTGCTTAAAGACCATCTCATTATGTCTTTAATGGAAGTGTTAGGCAAGTAGTTTGGAAAGCAAGGATGAAGTCTGTATGCTCCTCTTCCTGCTATTTTCTACGCATTTTGAGCAATGACAGTGGAGACCTTTAAGGTAATAGGAAGCTTTCCGATGAGTGTTGTTAGGCCTTCTCTTCTGTACAATGGACTGTGTGCGGTCCAATTGCATGTGAGGACTATTGCTCTTGCAATTTGGGATTGTCAAGATTTTTAATTATGATTCACAACCAAAATTGCAATTACAATATTACAAACGTGAACATTTGTATCTATGAAATGAATTTTTAAGCTAATATTTTCAATACATAATAAAAGTTTCAAATTTAATTAAGCTCACTCTATAATTTATATATTTAAATTTATAATAACTATATAAATATATTTTTAGTTCCTTTATTGATTAAAAATATATTTTTAAAGTGGTTGTAAAATTAAAACGCAATTTCTTATAATAAATATATGCAAAATAATAATTATAATTTATAAAACTTAAATTAAATAAATAGCTATAAAAATCAATATTTTAAAAATTAGGAAGTTAAACTAGTAAGATAAGATGCTTGACATTTAAAGATTCAACAACCATTATAAAACTAATTAAAGATTGCATAAAGTTGAAAAAATTGAAGTATGACTGAAAAAAATTATCCTTATCTATTGAAAAATTTAAAATTTAGTTTAGAAAGAAGATTATTAAATAAAAATTATTTTTATTTTATTTTAATTTATATGGACTGATTTTTAGCTCAAAGTTTATATTTAATAATTTTGATAACAACTTTATAATATTTCAAATTAGATTTATTTCCTTATATAGGCAAGAATATAATTCTTAAAAGGAAATAAAATAATAAGAAAATGCCTTCTTTCTTGCAGGAATTTCAATAAACTTATCTTATTGGAAAGGATTCCACAACATCCGGAAGTATATTACTAATTTGAACAATTAGCTCTTTTGAATTTTTGACAAAACTTTTCTCTTAACATCTGAATATTGGAATATTCCAGCAAAGATGATATGGAAGATTCATTACATACAAAGTCAACTCATAATCAAAATAAAGCAATGACTAGTTGAAGAAAATGTTTACTTAAGGATGAGTCATTGCTTATGTGAATAGATACAGACTTGCGAAATACTTCAGCGGCATCAATATTCTTAAAAGTTATATCTATATTAAATTCTTTGTGCCTTAAAAAGTGAAATCACTCTATTGAAAGAGACTGTTAAATTCTTTATGCATTTTTTTTGTTGAAATCTTGTAGAGGCTTGTAAAACACTTTGAGTGTAGAAGGTTGGAGAATCTTGAAAAATATATACTTGTGAGTTTGAAAAGGCTCATCAAATTTAATATTTAGATTCTTATAGTGAAATACTCAAATTCGATACTTGGAGACTAGACGTAGGCTTTATTATTAGCTGATCCAATATAAATTGATAGTGTCATTCTTTCTCTCTTCCTAACTTTTAAATTTTTGCATTATAAGTTTGTGTTTTCAAGAGGCTCCTTCGGTTTTACAATAGGCTTCTTTTGTTTTTATATTGCAAGAGATTCCTTTGGTTTTCGAAACAATTAACAAGATCCTTTTGTTTTGAGCGTTAGTAGATTCCTATCGATTAACAAGCTCCTTTCTTTTTGAGCGCTAAAGGCTCCTTTCGATTAACAGACTCCTTTCATTTTTAAACAATTAATTAGGATTCTTTTATTTTCAACATTAACAAAGATCTTTTCGAAAATTAATGACTCTTTTTTTTCCTTAAGCTAACGTGCTTGGTATCTTTGTAAGTTCAAGTTGTCTTTGTCAATAGTATCGTTGTAACCTGTCTTTTTCAGCAGTCAGTCTATTTCGAAAATTAATGACTCTTTTTTTCCTTAAGCGACCATGCTTGGTATGTAAGGATTTTTAATCAAACATATGGGCTTATATATGTATAATTGTGTATAAAGGCTATCATATAAAGTTGAATCTAATTAATTAAAGTTGTCTAATATGGTTATCATATTTTGGGCTTTATCTATCTATTTTAAGTGTGGGTTTTATATGTGTATAGACTGGATTATAATTCTAGTTTTATGATGAGCCAAACTAGAAATTATATTAGGATTTTACCCTAATAAAAGGGGGTTATGGTCCTCAAATTAAACGTACACATTCTTCTTTTCTAATATCCCATCATCAAAGAGAAAACAGGTGATTAAAGGAAAACTCTGAAGAAAAGGCTGCATTCTAATTTGGAAAGCAAAACCGCAAGACTTCACTGTAGATTTTACAATAGATTCAGGTATGCTTCCGCTTTTATTTAATTCTTGATGATTTGATATGAACAGATCCTGGATTTAAAGGAATTAAAGACCAACAAGTGGTATCAGAGCAATTCATATTAGATCATTAAGATTTTTTAATTATTTGTCTTTCATGTTTTCTTAAGGTTGCTTTCAAAAGCCCACGATTTTTTATGCTTAGTTAGTGACTTAGAGTTATAAAAACGTTGTTTAAACATGGAATGTTTTCTTACAGATGTTTTCAAAAGCCCACGGTTCTTTATGTTTGTTTAATAAAGTCACGTTGTTTGTTTTATATATTGATCAATGGATTCACACCAGAAATAACCCTAAAGTTTTAGCATCTTATAAAGTTTTAAATTCATACTTTTTAGTATGCATGTTATGGATTAATATTACGAGGAATGAATTTTGGGGTTTAAAATTTATAATTTCTTGTTTGAATTGTAAAATTTTGACCCAATTATCGATTTGAGCTGACAAGATTGTCTGTGTCATAGCATTAAGAAATTGGAGCTAAGACACTTCCATACAGCTTATGCAAAATTTGAGTATTTTAATTTCATATTTTGGTAATTTAAAGAAATATATAGCATTTGAAATTAAATTAATTGAAGCAACATGTTGCCAAAGCAACCTCTCTTATGAAAATTAATTTAACTTAGAATGTTAAAAAGTTCTATATGTATATTATTCACGCGAATATTGACTGGGCCAAAGGAAAGTTAATATTTGGCCCGAATTGCATATACACTTGTGGTGGTAAATATATGGAAATTATTCAGTATAATATGTGAACACTAAATCGATCCAAAGAAAGGTTTATTGTTTGACATGCCTTATTACCAGTGTTTGATCACTACATCAAGTTATCACTTACAAGTTAGTATTTCTGTCCAAAGACTAAATATTAATGTTGTGCTAGGTATCTTGTGATGGGGCCCTACCATTATCTGTATATAATTAATTTGGCATATTATAGTGTTGTTATGTGAGTAATTAGATTTTGTTTGTTTTGTTCTCTGTTCAGTTCCTGGTTCTGCTGCAAATATCTCTGCTAGTGTTAATTCAATTCCTATGCTTAATGGCACCAATTTTAAGTCATGGAAGGAGAACGTTTTGATTGTTCTCGGAGTCATGGACTTGGATCTTGCTTTACGAGTCAATCAACCTGATCCACTTACTGGTGAGAGTACCTCTAATTAAAAGAGGGAGATGGAAAAGTAGGAAAGGTCGAATCGTATGAGCTTGATGATCATGAAACGTGCCATTCTAGAAGCTTTTCGGGGCACTATGTCCAATTAGATTACTACGGCTTAAGGATCTTGAGAAAAGATTTGCCAAAAATGAAAATGTTGAAACAAGTACAATTTTGGCAAAGCTTATCTCAATAAGGTATGTAGGAAAAGGAAACATCAGAGAGTACATTATGGAAATGTCTCATATTGCTTCAAAATTGAAAGCACTTAAGTTGGAATTATCCGAAGACTTGTTAGTACATCTGGTTTTGATATCTCTTTCAGCACAATACAGTCAATTCAAGGTGAGCTATAACTGTCAAAAGAAGATATGATGTCTTAATGAGCTTATCTCACATTGTGTCCAAGAAGAGGAAAGGTTGAAGCATGATGAGGCAGAAAATGCTCACTTAGCCATAACATCTAAGGACAAAAGGAACAAAAGAAAGAAAACTAAGGAAGCTGCGGTTCCAGCAACACAAAAGAAACAACTAAAGGATAGAATCCAAAAGGTTGTTTCTTCAGTGAAGCTGAAGGTCATGTAAAAAAGCAATGTGCCAACTATCACGCATGGCGTGCAAAGAAAGGTATGCTTCTTATTTTAGTTTGTTCTGAGGTTAATTTAACTTCTGTACCTAGACACACATGGTGGTTAGATTCTGGTGTAACAACTCACATCAGTGTGTCTATGCAGGGTTGCCTAAGTTGCTGAAAACCAAGTGATGGTGAAAGATACATCTGTGTAGGTGATGACAAGTCGGTAGATGCCGAAGCAATAGGGATTTTTAGATTATTGTTAAGAACTGGATTTAGTTGAGACTTTCGTTGTACCATCTTTTAAACGAAATTTGATTTCTATTTCTACTTTGGACAAATCTGGTTATTCTTGTTCATTTGGAAATGGAATATTTAGTCTCTTTCAAATTCAAATTTGGTTGGTGCCAGTTCTTTATCAGGTTATGATAATCTATATATGCTTGACACTAATGCTTCACTTAATGAAGTCTTACATGTGGGTACACAAAGTTTAAAGCACAAATTAACCGGAGAGAATTCTGCCTCGTTGTGGCACAAGAGATTAGGTCACATCTCCAAAAGGAGAATTGAGAGACTTGTGTCCAACGGAATTCTCGATCCCTTTGATTTTACAGATTTTGCTACTTGTGTTAATTGCATTAAGGGGAAACAAACAAATGTCAGGAGATTGGGTACCAATAGGGCTTCAGGCGTCTTAGAACTTATACATACAGATATTTGTGAGTCATTCCCTACGGCCTCTTAGAATGGTCAACCGCATTTTATAACGTTCATAAACGACTTCTTGCAATATGGCTACCTTTATCTCATCCATAACAAATGACAGTCTTTGGACGTGTTCAAAAACTTTAAGATGAAATTGAGAACCAACTCAATAAAAGGATTAAAAGTGTCAGATCTGACCGTGGTGGCAAGTACTACGGCAGATATGACGGATTAGATGAACAACGTCCAGGACCGTTTGCTAAATTCCTAGAGGAATGCGGTATCGTCCTACAATACACTATGCTAGATTCGCCTAGCATGAATGGTGTTGCTGAAAGACGAAACAAAATGCTCAAGGATATGGTGAGGAGTATGATTAGTCACTCTACCTTGCCAGAATCACTTTGGGGAGAAGCACTAAAGACCGCAGCATATATACTCAACAGAGTTCTAACTAAAGCAACTGATAAGACCTTATGAACTTTGGACGAGCAAGAAGCCTAGTTTAAAGCACTTACATATTTAGGGATGTCCAGCTGAGGCAAGGCCTTATAGGCCAAATGAAAAAAAAACTGGACTCAAGGGCTATTAGTTGTTACTTTATTGTATATTCTGAAAGATCTAGGGATTACAAGTTTTATGATCCCACTACGAAGGCAATTTTTGAGACAGGAAATGCCTGATTTTTTTATGATGTTGAGTTTGCGAGGGGAGAAAGGATTAAGGACTTTGTTTTTGAAGAGGAACACGTTGAAATTTCTCTAATTGCTATTAACAATGATCAGGGTCAGGTTTCCATTCCTGACATTGTTCAAGAAGCTAGCAATTCTGGATCAAGACAATGTCATGGAAACTCCTCCCCAAGTTTAACAACTTATTCCAGAAGAACAAACTCTACAACTTTTAGAACCTATGCCATTAAAGAGATCCACTAGAGAGAGGAGAACTGCAATTCCAGATGATTATGTTACATTCCTTTAAGAACATGAAGTTGACATTGGTATGGTGGAAGATGATCCAATCAACTTCCATCAAGTCATGGAAAGTTCTAACTCTCAAAATTGGATTGATGCCATGAATGAAAAGATAAAGTCCATGAAGGACAATGATGTTTGGGACCTTATACCATTGCCTAAAGGTGTGAAACCTATTGGTTGCAAATAGATATTTAAGACCAAGAAGGATTTGAAAGGCAATGTAGAAAGGTACAAGGATCATCTTGTCGCAAAGGGCTTTACACAGAAAGAAGGCATTGATTATAAAGAGACTTTCTCTCCAGTTTCTTTGAAAGACTCTTTCAGGATAATAATGGCATTAGTGACACATTTTGGTCTTGAGTTACATCAGATGGATGTTCAGACAACATTTCTCAATAGTGACATTGATGAGACGATTTGTATGGTGCAGCCAAAAAACTTTGTGTCAAGAGTTGCAAAACAAATGATTTGCAAACTAAAGAAATTTGTCTATGGACTCAAGCAGGTATCTCATCAATGGTATTACAAATTTCACCAAGTTGTTATCTCGTTCGATTTTGAGATGAACTTAGCTGATGATTTTATATACCTTAAGTTCAGTGGGAGTAAATACATTTTTCTGGTTTTATATGTCGATGACATATTGCTTGCTACTAATGATATAGGCTTATTGCATGAAACTAAGAGAATTCTGTCAAAAAATTTTGAAATAAAAGATCTTGGTGACGCCTCTTTTGTTTAAGGAATTCAGATACATTGGGAATGCTCTTGAAGTATTCTTGGATTATCACAAAAGAGCTATATCGAAAAGGTACTTAAAAGGTTTGGCATACAAGATTATAAACCAGGTGATACCTCTGTGTCTAAAGGAGATAAGTTCAGTTTAAGTCAATGCCTCAAGAATGACTTTGAAGCTAAGGAAATGCAGAAGATTCCTTATGCTTCGGCTGTTGGAAGTCTAATATATACTCAAGTTTGTACACGTCTGGATATTGCATACATTGTTCGAATGTTAGGGAGATATTTAAGTAACCCGAGATTGGATCACTGGAAAGTAGTCAAATGGGTCATGTGGTACTTGTAGAGAACGAAAGATTATATGCTCACATACAGAAAATCAGATAAGCTGGAGATCATTGGTTATTCTGGTTTTGATTTTGTTAGATGCCAAGATAGTAGGAGATCCACTTCTGGATATATCTACCTGCTTGTTGGAGGAGCTATTTCCTAGAAGAGTGCTAAGCAAACACTTATAGCTTCTTCCACCATGGTAGCGGAGTTTATAGAGTGTTATGAGGCATCCAACCACAAGATATGGCTGTGAAACTTTGTCACAGGGTTGCGCATTATGGACTCTATTGAAAGGCCACTTAAGTTATTTTGTGACAATAACTCGACAGTTCTATATTAGAATAACAATAGGAGCTCGACAAATTCGAAGCACATAGACATCAATTTCGTAATTGCTAAAGAGAGAGTTCAGAGTGGACAGTTGTCTATACAGCACATTGGATCAAACTCCATGATTGCGGATCCGTTTACTAAAGGAGTGCCACTCAAGGTCTTTTATGAGCACACTGCTCATATGAGTGTTGCATCTTTTCAGGATATATAGTTTCAAGGGGAGTTTGTATTGTAGATGTTTTTCATATTAGACATTTTTCACTATCATTTTCGATACAGTTATTGGTTAATTTGTTCGAGATTATTTTCAGCTTTAAAATATTTGGTTTATTTTATCTTTGAACTTATTTAAAATTGATCTCACTAAAGCATAAGGTTGGACCAGTTGGAAATAAGCATGCGAAGATCACGTTGCTTATAATTTCCATGCTACACATTTATACTTGATCCATGTCATTTGGTTATATCAGCATATGTGACCATTGATGGGTCTAGTTACGTTAATTGTAGGGAAAGCCGCTTTGATCCTATGTTGGTATGATTGATGGATCAGATTGTTTGGGGATGCATACAGTAATGATAGCAAAATTCTGAGTACTCATAAGGTTAGTACACAATTTTAAGGTAATGCATATAGCTCAGGTGGGAGATTGTAAGGATTTTTAATCAAACGTGTGGGCTTATATGTGTATAATTGTGTATAAAGGCTATCATATAAAGTTGAACCCAATTAATTAAAGTGGTCTAATATAGTTATCATATTTTGGGCTTTATGTATCTATTTTAAGTGTGAGCTTTATATGTGTAGAGACCGGGTTATAATTTCTAGTTTTATGATGGGCCAAACTAAAAATTAAATTAGGGTTTTACCCTAATAAAAGGAGGTTATGATCCCCAAATTAAACGTACGCATTCTTCTTTTTTCAGAGAGAAAACAGAGAACTAAGGGAAAACTCTGGAGAAAAGGCTACGTTCTAATTTGGAAGACAAAACCGTAAGACTCTAGTGTAGATTTTACAATAGATTCAAGTATGCTTCTGCTTTTATTTAATTCTTGATGATTTGATATGAACGGATCCTGGCTTTAAAGGAATTAAACACCAACATGGTATCTTTGTAAGTTGTCCTTGTCATGCGGTATCTTTCTAACCTGTCTTTGTCTAAGCTACATGCCATGGTGGAAAACCTGATGAGGTTATCTTTGTAACCTGTCTTTGTATAAGCTATATGCCAAAGCTTAGACAAAGACAGGTTACAAAGATAACCTCATCAGGTTTTCCACCAAGACAGGTTACAAAGATAACCTCATCAGGTTTTCCACCAAGATAGGTTACAAAGATACCGCATGACAAAGACAACTTACAAAGTTTTCCACCATGGCATGTAGCTTAGAAAAGTCAAATCATCCAGTTTTCTACCCTTAAATAAAGGGACCAAAGATAATATAGAAGTACCAAAAGCACATCGTCATCCGCGGTTTTTATATTAAATCAAATCATCAAGGCTGTGTATCGATCAGCCCAGCTCTTGGAAACATGCCAGAAATACGCTTCTGTCCTCAAAACATGAGCAACCAGTTTGTGTTCTCTCAGATTGCTCCAGATGTTTCCTTCCATAACATCGTTGCCTTCATTGTCTCTGTGCTCCTTACCTTGCTTCAACTCAAGTATCAGGGAAATGCTTCTGATTCTCCATTTGAAGAACACCCCATTACAGTTCTGTTAGCTACTGGCTGTTTGCTGCTTTACTGCCTGGTATATGCCGTCGAACTGGCGGAATTCTCAAGTAATGCTCAAGCATACACAATTTTTGTTCATCTTTTTAAGTTCTTGTTCGAGTCTCTATCTATAGCTTCCCTTGCATCTGTTGATTTGTTTTGTTTTATGCAGCCAGCTATGTTGAAGTTTGTGGAAGAATTTACAAGTTCAGTGAAAGTGAAGAGAAGAAGCAAAATGAAGAGCAAAATTCCAGCAATGAAGAGGAAGCTAGAGATCATGGTTTTGAGAGCAATTCAGAGATGTTTGGATTCAAAACCAAGAGTCCGAA
>JAOQMS010042441.1:0-13754 GCA_027563885.1 Erythroxylum longipes
CAAATACTATTTATCCTCCCATCCCACCCCACACAAATAACAACCACGCAGACTCTGTTCCATCTCCTTCTCCACAAAATCACATCGTACCACATGGAAAACCTTCAAATCAACTTGCTCTCGACCTAGTTGTTGACATCTCCTCTCACTTTTCCCAACTTACTCTATCCCAAAATCTTATTAGAACTCACCTTATGCAACTTCGACAATCTGCTCATTAAAAACGGCATGCATGTATCTCTATGAGCAGTCCTGATTATTTGTCTTCTGAACCTCAGACCTATAATCAAGCCCAAAATCATCATCAATGGAGACAAGCAATGGAATGTGAAATTAATGCTTTGTTACAGAATAAGACATGGCAGTTGGTTCCTCGCCCTCCAAACACAAATATTGTGCGTAATAAGTGGCTCTTCCGTATTAAACAGAAAGCTAATGGGGAGATTGAGCATTACAAAGCTTGGTTGGTTATGAAAGGATTTTCTCAGTAACCTGGGATTGATTACAATGAGACGTTTAGTTCGGTAGTAAAAGCAATTACAATTCACACAATTTTATCTCTAGCTATTGTTTCTCAATGGCAAATTAGACAACTTGATATATCCAATGCCTTTCTGTATGGACACTATGAAGAAAACATCTTTATGGCTCAGTCGCCCGGATTTGTTGATTCGGTTCATCCGTATTATGTATGTAAATTGCAAAAGTCTTCGTGTGGGCTTCAGTAAGCACCAAGAGCTTGGTTTCATCGGTTGAGCACTTTTTTGTTACAACTTGGTTTTCAGGCTTCCAAAACAGACACGTCCTTGTTCATCTATAAACAGGGTAATATTCAGTGCTTCATTTTGATTTATGTTGAAGATATTTTGATCACATGTTTGGACCTAGTAAGTTGGAAGCTTTCTTACAAGCTCTAAAGTCAACCTTTCCAGTCCGTGATCTTGGTACGTTAAGTTACTTCTTAGGAGTTGAAGTAATTTCACAGTCTTCTGAAATCTTGTTGTCACAACAAAAATATATTACTGATCTTCTACAGCAGTTCAATATGCGTGACAGCAAACCAACTTTAAATCCTATGGCATCTACTCTACCCCTATCAAAACATGGAGGTGAACTAATGGTTGATGGAGAAAAATTTCGACAACTTATTGGGTCACTGCAATATTTCACTCTAACCAGGCCCCACATCTCATTCACTGTCAACAAGCTGGCACAATTCATGCATTAGCTAACATAAGAACATTGGGCTGCTGCTAAACGATTAAAGGGTACTGCCTCTATGGGTCTTTTCTTTTCCAAGTCTTCCTCAATTTCACTGTAGTGCTTTACGGACAGTGATTGGGGTGACTGTCCTGATGACCAGAAATCCACTTCTGGGTATGCGATTTACTTGGGTACTAATTTAATCTCTTGGTCTTTGAAGAAGCAGTCCACAGTTGCTCGATCCTCAATCGAGAGTGAATACCGATCCATTGCTCATGCTACTTCTAAAATGATGTGGCTCTTTTCCTTATTATCTGAACTTGGGTATCATGTTTCTCTAACAACACTGTGGTGCGACAATATTGGTGCAATCTACTTGACCTCTAATCTGGTCTTTCATGCTCGAACAAAGCATATTAAATTATATTTTCACTTTGTCCGAGATCAAGTTAACACAAATAGATTCAAGTCAATTTCATCTCTTGTCAAGATCGAATTGCAGACATTATAACAAAACCTTTGAGTTCTCGTTTGTTCTTACGACATCGTGACAAGCTTCAACTTATGTATTCAGCGTCTTCAGCTTAAGGGGGGCTGTTAAGATATCATTAGTCAAGTCAACACGCAGATATATTCTTGGCTCAAATCCATGCTGTTAATATTTTACTGTTTCTGTAATCTGTTATACTCATTGATTTTTGTTATTTACTTTGATTTTCATTTGATTTAATTAGGTTTGTATTTAATTTTTAGCTAATTAATCTCCTGTAAATGGCTATTTAAAAGCCAAGGTTTTTAATAGCAAAATACAAGAAACACATTCTCCACGATGTTTTATCTGCATATCTAGAAAGCTATGTGAACTTCAGCTCATACTCACTCACACTCTTATCCCTCTGTGTGAGATTGAGAAATTCCCTGGCCTTCTCTTAAATATAGACCCTCGAGAAGTATTTCCTCCTGAAAGCTTCCAAAAAGTCTCTCCATGACAACACCGGAGGCATATCCTGACTGTTGGGCACTGATTCCCACCAACGAAGTGCGTCCCCCTGTAGCAAGCTCACTGCATAATCTAACTTATCCTCATTTGAGCACTTCATCTGAATCAAAACCCTCTCGGTCCTCTTCAACAAGGCTTCAGCCTCTTCTGAATTTGTAGTTCTGTGAAGATATACCGCTCCATACTTGCGAAGCTTATCACACTGTCCATTTCTATTTACTGAAGCTTGCATCGAGACTGTGACCCTTGGCCCATGGCATATGAGAAAGCCTGAGCGAAGGCTTAAAAAAACTGAGGATCCATAGGGTATGTTTGAGGCATAGGAGGAGGAGGCAGTGGCATTTCATACTGCACACTAGGTGCCTCAAAATTAGGAGCAGAGTGTGTTCCTGCATCTTGCAGGACATAGGATTCATCCATGCTCCCTTGGCGAGAGCAAGATCGAGTCATAGCTCCTCGAGTTCTCTTTCGAGGCGACATAATCACTCCTTGAATATAAAACAATTAAAAACCTTTAGTTCATGCAAAACAATTTCAAAGTATACAAAACAGTTTAAATCGTATAAAACAATTTCAAATCATGTGAAACAATTTAAAACAATACAAGTTATTCATTTAAAACAATGCTTATTCATTTCATGTCTTAACCTACCCATTCATGTCTAAACCTAGTCTTACACTTAGACCTAAACCTAGTCGCTCTGATACCATAACATGTTGGACCCTGTTTTTTGAGCCCAACATCGGATATAGGGTCATGAAGCTTAAGCGTAGAGGGAGGCTTGGAATTCTGAAATTTGAAAGAATAATCCTTTGGAAGCAAGCGTAATTCACCTGAAGGGTCAGTGAGGTTTACTCGCATATGTTCGCCGCGGCGAAACCCACCTTTGTTTCTGAAGGATTCTTCTTTCAAATTTCCAAATTCCAAGCCTCCCTACACGCTCAAGCTTCATGACCCCATGTCCGATATTGGGCTTCAGAAACGGGGTCTAACAATAACTATCAACTTCCCCACACTTAAATATTTTCTTGTCCTCAAGCAAAATCAAACACAACCAATCAATTCTATCACTTCATTTTCACAAAGATCAAAGTATGCAATCCCTCAAAGTTTATCCAACTGAAGTATTAAGCTATTACACTTATCATGAAAACTTTTCATTTGTGTACATAAGCAAACTCAATTTATGGAACCATCACACAAAGATAAGTATAAACGCCTGAATCTTCCTCATGGTTTCACTCATTTCTCTTAAGTGTTTGATGGTTAGTGTTTGCTCAAGCTCCTTATAGGAAACTACACTACCATAGGCTTGCTAATACACCAATTCTCCTCTACAATGATTACATGTATAAATAGATCAAAAGGACTTATTTCGGGTTATAATGTGGTAAGGTTAAGGTGGGTCCAAAGAGGTAAATGGTTTAACCAGCATGCATAAAGTAATAAGTGAATAAAGGGATACAAAACATATTATGAGATATACAAATGTAAATATACTACTACTCTACACTTATTGATGCTACCAAAATGTTCTTCCTTTTTCTTTTCTTTTTCTCTTTTATTTTGTTTTTTAATTGAAGAAACAATAAACAAAATAGCAATTAGATAAATGTGATTGAAGAGTAGAAGTATAACTCAACTCATCTCGAAAAAAAAATTTCGCAAAAATCCCAAACTAGCGTATTACTTAATACTTTATTAAGCATGTGAATAGGTATGTTAATGAGGTTTCGGTTTTAAAAATATGGGGTGTTTCAAGAAACAAAAGGGTTAAGGTTCAACCAGGGAAGCAAGGGATAATAAAAGGGCATGTCATTTAAGCCAAGGGTTATCACAAAAAGGGCCATAATTATTTCCATTAAGCATGCATCTAGTAGGCTCGAACCAATTCAAACCTGAGGCATCACACACTCACAGAAATAAGATGACAATAGATGGATTCATATAGGCTCAATCCTCACATTGACTCAAATGAAAATTCATTATGCATCTCTACACTACCTCATTGCATAAGTTTCACATTTTGAGTTAGGTTATGCAACCAACTACTTTTCATCACTCAACATGATTCACTCTCTACTCAAGTAGCGTCATTCAAGTTCAAACATGCATTCAATCTTATTCCAACTAGCATGACAGAATCCCATGGCAAAACAAATTAATATGATTCAAATGTGTTTCCATTGCTTAACACAAAACAACGTCAACATCAAACAACAACCTAATATGCCTTAAACGTGTATCCTAATTAACAAAATGCAAACAGTAAATACATCAAATATAAACGATGCAATTGACAAGGCAAATGTCACCTCCCCACACTTGGACGACATATTGTCCTTAATGTGACAAGGCAACCAAAAAATGAAATCAAAACAACAAACACAACATCAATCATGCAAATAAGAAACACAACTAATAAAATAAATAAAACAATATAAAAAGTGAAGGTAAGAAAGCTTCTGGAGATTGAGGTGGTGAAGGTGTAAGAGAAGGGACTTCAGTGTTTTTCTTGTGGAAGAACTTTAGAAACTTCTTTTTGATATACCGCTGCTCCTTATGTACTTGTCGCACTTGGTTGCTAAGCTCATTGATTTGCAGCGTCATTTGTTGCTGATTTGCGGCCATCTAGTTAAGAATTTGCTACAACCGATCAACATTTGCTGCTGTTGTTGGTTCCTCTCCGACTGCTTCTTCTTAAGGCTCTGATGGTGCTCGAGAGGTGGATGGTTAAAAAGTGGTTGTGTTCTTACCTTTCCTGTTCTTGACAGTAGTACACGTCTGAAGAGCATCTTAAATACAATACATCAAACACATTATAATTAGCAGTACGCACAGTATCCACATTAAAATGACAAAATGAAGCCAAAGCAGTGACAATGTAAGCCATACCAAAATATGAGCTTTTCTTATTAACGCAATTCGCAATAGACCTAAAAATTTGATACAGGGTATTTATTTTAACTTTGCAATCCATTCACCGAAGAAAGAAAAGTTCTTTAGCAGAGCACTTATTGCTTTTAGTTTTATTAAAAACAATTAAGCACATAAATTTGTTAAGAAGTAAGTGTTCAATGTTACGAATTAAGGTATTCGGTGCATTCCTAGAATCAAACGTGTTTTCACCCATAAGGCTTTTCCAATAGTCATCCACATAAAAGTCATCACGATCATCTAAAACTTTAGTGTTCAACAAGTCAATAAGTGCACGAATGATTGTTTAATCAAGCTTATATACATGACCACCTATTGTAAACCTAAATGTATCCATTTTAGGATTATAACGCAAAGTGGTAAAAAATTCAACAGTCATCATGGGGTATATTGGCATATCACAACGAATTAAATGATCCCAACCAATATTTATAGCTAATCATTCAATATTACGCCTTGAACCTAGAGTTTCTAACAATTCAAAATCAAAATATTAGGGAGGCAATAATTCTCTATCTTTAAAGTCCCAAAATTGCATACCTTCGTCTTCCGAAAAAATTGGGAATGGGGTACAACAATTTACCACTATATCAATTTTACCTTCTCTGGAGACTTGAATGTGCAATTGGTGGATGGGTTTTCAAGCGACGAGCTTCTTGGGAGCCATTGAAGAAGAAAAATCTACAAAAATAGACAAAAGAGAGGTAAGCATGTTTTAGAGAGAGAGAAATAAAAACTTACCAAATCCTTGTATTCTTGGTTGTGTAATGTGAAATAAGTGTAAAAGAAGTGATTAATGATGGAAAAGATGAAGAAAATACCAAGGTTTAGGAGAAAAATGAAAGATTTTCGAAACTAAGGTTAGTGAGAGAGTCGGCTGCAGAGAGAGAAAGTGCGAGCAGGTGAAGAAAGAAGAAAAATAGTAGGTTTTTTAAAAAGTTTCTATCGAGGGATCCCACGATGGTGGAAATCCCTATGATTTCCACCATCATGGGTTAAGGCTCTAGAAACTTTCTGGAGAGCCTTCCCATGCTCGTGAAAAATGGATCAATTTCCACGATCATGGGTTAAGGCTCTAGAAACGTTTCTGGAATGCCTTCCCACTTTCACCCAATTCCCACGATCGTGGATTATCCAATTTTTTCCAACTTCTTATTCTTCTTCTAAGCTTAACATGCATTCCCAACATTCAATCAACCTACGAACACATCAAAAGCAACTATCCAACGAGAAATTTGAAAAGAAAACAAGTTCAAACTTAAACAAAATTCAAACCAAACATAACCAAAACCAAACAAATCAAATAAACAAGTAAACAAAATCAATCAAATGAAACGTAAATATTCTATGTTAAGGTCATGAAGGAGTAGAGGAATGGAAAGAGATGATTTCCCTTTCTTGTGAGTATGGCCCTCTATAGTATGACTTACATCTATTCCCATTGATCTTGAATGATTCACACTTGTCATTTTCTAACTCCAAAGCTCTATAGGGAAACATTTAAATAACTTTGAAGGGTCCACTCAATCTTGAATTAAGCTTTCTAGGAAATAATTGAAGTCTTGAATTGAACAAAAACACCAAGTCCCCACTCTTGAGCTCCTTCTTCTTGATGTGAGCATCACGCCACTTCTTTGTCCTTTCCTTATACAATTTAGCATTTTGTTAAGCATCAAACCTCAATTCTTCCAATTAGTCAAGTTGTAACAATCTTTTCTCACCCGCAAGCTTCCAATCCATGTTCAACTTCCTAACAACGTAATAGGCCCAATGTTCTAACTCTAAAGGTAAATGACACGCCTTGCCATACACAAGTCTATATGGAGTAGTTCCTATGGGTGTTATGAATGCTATCTTGTAAGCCTATAGGATGTCATCTAGCTTTATCCCCCAATCCTTTTTTGAGGTGTTCACTATCTTCTTCAGCTCTCTATTCACCACCTCTATTTGACCATTGGTTTGAGGGTAGTAAAGAGTTGCCACTCTATGATGAACATTGTATCTTTTTAGAAGAGCCTCAAATGGTTTGTTGCAAAAATGGCTCCCTCCATCACTTATAATCGCTCTGGGCACTCCAAATCCCATAAAGATCTTCCAGATGAACTTTTAAACCATCTTGTTGCCGTTAGTTAAAGTAGCTACGGCGTCAACCCACCTGGAAACGTAGTCAACTCCAACTAATATGTAAGTGTTATCCAAGGAGAATGAGAATGGTCCCGTAAAGTCCAAACCCCAGACATCAAATATCTCCACCTCTATGATGTTTGAAAGTGCCATCTCATCTTTCCTCAATATGTTGCCCACTCTTTGACACCTATCACACTTTAACAAAAAATATCGAGCATCCTCGAACAAAGTTGGCCAATAGAATCCACACTTTAAGATCCAAGCTGTAGTCTTGTTAGCTCCATAATGTCCTACGTAAGGTGAACTATAACATTGCATCAACATTTCGGGCATGTCATCTTCGGGGACACACCTACGAATCAGACTGTCAGCACATATCTTATACAGTATAGGTTCATCTCAAATATAATGAGAACATTGAAACACAAACCACTTCTTTTATTGATAAGAGAGATCAAAAGGAAGAATACAACTTGAGAGATAATTTCAATATCTACAAACTAAGGACGAAAAGGATTGTCTACCATCATTAAAGCCTCATCAGGAAAACTCTCCTCGATTTCCTCTTCTTCTTTATGGTGCCCTCCTTCAAGTCTTGAGAGATGGTTCGCTACAACATTTTCTACTCCCTTCTTGTCTTTAATCTTAATGTCAAATTCTTGGAGCAGAAGCACCTACTGGATAAGCCTAACCTTGGCATCCTTTTTAGTAAAAAGATATTGCAATGTTGCATGATCTGTAAAAATAATAACATGTGAGCCTAAAAGATAAGAATGAAATTTCTCACATGAAAATACTAGAGCAAGCAACTCCTTTTTCGTAGTTGTGTAATTCAATTATGCTCCCGTCAAGGTCTTGCTTACGTAGTAAATAGCAGGCAACATCTTTTCCTCCCACTGACCAAGGACATAAGCAATGGCATGATTGCTTGTATCATACATAATCTCGAAAGGGAGAGACCAATCTAATGATGTCAGAATAGGTGCTGATGTAAGTGTCTTCTTCAACCTGTTAAAGCATCCAAACAAACATTATCAAAAACAAAAGGCATATCTTTAACTAATAAATGAGGTAAGGGTCTAATGATAAGAGAAAAATACTTAATAAACTATCTGTAGAACCTTGCATGACCAAAGAAGGCTCGGATGCCCTTGATGTTGGTAGGAGGTGGTAGCTTTTTAATTACTTCGGTCTTAGCTCGATCCACTTCAATCCCCCTGTACAAGATCTTATGGCCCAATACAATTACCTCTTTGACTTTCCTCCTGGCTCAAAAACATCCTTTTTTGGTTCTCTTCTTAATTTACCATTTTAGACCCCAAAACATCCATCAACTTATCCATTTCGTTCTCCAAAGATCCAAGTTGGTCTTGTTTTGGAGGTCCTTGAGGTCTTGCTTGGCCACCTACATTGTTTATACTCCAAGAAAAATTTGGGTCATTTTTCCATCTCGGATTATAAGTATTTGATTACAAATTGTTACCTCGCTGTGATTGGCCCAAGTAATTTACCTACTCAGTGCTACTGGCTCCCAACAAAACAAAAAGTATTCTACTATGCAATGGTTGTCCTCCCCGTATAACTCACACTGCGATTACATAGCTTTGGCTGTAGATGAGGATGTTCCTTGCATATTGCTGAACTGCTTAGTGAGGGTTGTGATCTATGCCCGCAAAACAATAACAGAGTCAATTAGGATCATACCTTTGTTTTACTTCTGCCCTTGCCTACTCCTCTCACTTGACCACATGCAACTATTGCTCGCTAACTCTTCCAAAAGATCATAAGCTGCATCGATAGTTTTCCTCATCAAAGATCCTCCTGCAGCTGCATTTATGGTCCCTTTTGTACTCTGATTTACACCATTGTAAAATGTTTGCATGAAGAACTCCGTTAGAAGTTTGTGGTGAGGACAACTTCTCTGTAGTTCTTTAAACCTCTCCCAAGCTTCATATAAAGACTCCCCATCACTTTGTTGAAAAATTGTGATTTCCTTAATGATCCTTATTATCTTGGTCAATAGGTAGTATTCAGCGAGAAATGCCTGGGCTAGCTGTTCCTAAGTAGTAATCTGACCTGAGCTAAGTGAATTGTACCATGTCTTTGCTCGATCTCTCAAACTGAAAGAAAATAGTCGCAACCTTACAGCATCGTCAGACATCCCATTAAACTGGAAAGTGTCGCATATCTCCAAAAAATTGGCGAGATGGGCATTGGGATCTTCATTAGATAATGTATAAAACTGCACCCTACTCTGAAAAATGTTAAGGAGTGCCAGCTTGATCTTGAAATTGTTAGCATGAATCGTCGGCCTTACAACTCCTTGAGGAATGAATCCTGGCCTCATAAAGTGCATCAGTGTCCTTTCAACCCTCACTTATTCTCCTTCTTCCACCAGATTTCTTTGTAGAATGTCTCGGCGCTTCATTCTTCTAAACTCTCGTGCGTGCCTTATGATATCTAATAACTCTTCGTCATAAAATTTAGTAGTCCTTCGCATGTTCCTTGTGTTCAGCACCTACAAAGACACAAGGAAAAGTGTCAAAAACTTTTAAATCAAAGTAACCCAAAATAAACAAGATGCTAAACAAACAATCCCTAGCAATGGGACCAAAAACTTGTTGAACACAAAACACACTGTTAGTCTTACGCTCAAAATCGCAAGTATACAAATTATACTTGTAGTTGATTTCAAATATTGATCCCACGAGGATTATGCTTAGGCACCACTTAATTCAGGTTATTCTTTGTTTAAAATATTGTTTCAATCAAATTTAAAAAGATAAGTAAAATAAAGACAAACTAAAACTAAAAGGGAACAACGCAACCCACTAAACTAAAATCGTAAACTAAGACTAGGAGAAAATCAAGATGAAACATTAGGACTTGTCATTATCCCTATTTGCTCCCTTCTGATTAATTGATTCAATTTATGCTTGACCCAATATTTCCTAAAAGTGTAGCTACCTTCTCTAAAGGTGTAACTAAATGTCACTAGTTAAATAAATTAGAATTAAACTTGGGATCTCTCGATGTGCAAAGCCTTTCCTAAGCATTTAACTAGATATGAAGCTATCCTGTAGATAGTGTATTGATCTATTGAAATCTCTCCCTAATAAATCAATAACTTGTTATTTATGGGTCTATTAATCGTGAAATCTTGTTGTACAATTAACACAAATTACCAAGCTCACTCTCTCGATTTATTGCAAGGTTTAAGTACAATAACTAACACAAACATGTATATCGTTAAATCGATAACCAAAGGTTCAAAAATAGTTCAAACAATAAACCCTAAAGATTTTTTTAGCCAATCATAATATCCATAACATCCCTAACAATCAAATAACCCATAATAACATAGGCTGGAAGAGAAAGAAATTGAAATAAGACTGGACGAGGCAGCTCCTCCTCTTCTTTGCCTGAATCTAGAAAATTTGGATATCGAGGTGCTCTTTGCCCAATCGGGAATGAAACCTAGAATCTCCACCTATCTCTAGGCTCTTTATATATCTTTTAGCTCCAGGAAGCAAGCTCCACAACCCCCATTTATGGATCTTAGGATTCCCCTCCTTATAAATTCACGAAAACCTAAAAAAATACAAGAAACCCACGTGTCTTTTTGACTTCCAATTCCCACGATAGTGGGAATTATACTTATGCTTCCCACAATCGTGGGTTATCTTGACAGAAACTTTCTCCATGGATTTCCCACGATCATGGAAAACATGCCTTTTTCCACAGTAGTCAGTTCATGTTTTTCAGTAGCTCGACTTCTCTTCTCTTCTCTTGGTCCCTATCTTAATCACAAAAGTGTCCACCCTCCATTCCTACACCAAAATGATCAATTCCTACCCTAGACCAATATAAAACACAAAAGAACAACCATAAAGATCAAACTAAACAAAAACACACAAAATAAGTCCTAAAACACAATAATACTAACCTATCATGCAAGAAACAAATGGCCAATACTTAGAAAAATACATACTAATGCACAACTATCAACATCCTTACTTCTGACCACCTTTTGCTTCTTTACGTTAGCTTAAGGTTTTTTATTAAATATTTTGATGATAACTATGTAATATTTCAAAATTCAAATCAGAGTTATTTTTCTTTTATTGGTAACGACAACATTCTTAAAAGGAAATAAAATCATAGGAAATTTGCCTTCTTCTTACAAAAACCTTTTTAATAAACTTACCTTATTATAAATGATTCCGCAACATCTGGGAGGATCTTACTAATTTAAACAATTAGCTCAGGAATCTTTTACAAAGCTTTTCTCTTAACGTCTGAATATTGGAAAATTCTAGCAAAGAGATATCGAAGTTTTGTTAGATACAAAGTCAACTTAGGATAGAATGAAGCAAAGATTAGTTGAAGAAAATGTTTACTAAAGGAAGAGCCACTACATTTGCAAAAATACACAGATTTGCAAAATACTTCAGCAACATCAATATTTTTTGAAAGTTATATCTATATCGAACTGCTTGTGCCTTAGAAAGTGAAATCACTCTATTGAGAGAGACTGTTAAACCCTTTATAAATTTTTTGTTGAGAGCTTGTAGAAGCTTATTAAACACTACGAGTGTGGAAGGTTGAAGAACCTTAAAAAATATATACTTATGAGCTTGCATAGGCTCGTGAAAATTTACTACTTGGAGTTTTATAGTGAATTACTCACGCCGAATACTTGGGGACTAGACGTAGGCTTCATTATAAGTTGAACCAATATAAATCGACTGTCTCACTCTCTCTCTCTTTTAACTTTTTGCATTATAGTGTGTGTGTTTAATTTACAAGAGGATCCTTCGCTTTTGGACCGAGCTCCTTCTATTTTAATATTATAAGAGGTTTGTTTCGTTAATAGGCTCCTTTCATTTTTTAAACGCTAACAGGTTCCTTTCATTTTTTTAACAAGCTCCTTCTATTTACAAACTTTTCTATTGAAATTTAGCAGGTTCTTATAGTCTACAAGAATTGATAGTAACTTACTAATTTTTTAAGTCACACACAATTCACCCCCCCCCCCCTCTTGCATCTGTTTTCTTTATCATTTAGTATAAGAGTGAGGTTTCACATTTATTATGTTTTACAACATGTGATAGATCATGACAAATGATTGAGAAGCCTTGAAGGACAATCCATCTCAAAGCCTCCCTATTTTAATGGAAATAACTATTCCTATTAGAAAGAGAGAATGAATATTTATCTTCAATTTATAGATATCAAAATCTGGCAAGTTATCAAAGTTAGAGCTACACCTCTTGCTACTGATGACATAGAAGTGTGCCACTGATGCTAATAGAAGAAACACATAGCTGAATGCCAAAGCTAGACATTATCTGACCTATGCAATATCTCTAGAAGAGTATGAAAAGATATCCTACTATTCTACAGCAAAGAAAATGTGGGACACACTTCAAGTTACTTTTGAAGGAACTAATGAGGTAAAGAAACATAGAATAAGTCTTTTAGTGCATCATTACGAAACTATTTACATGAAATAGGGAGAAACTATAGACGAATTCTTTAAACATTTCAACAACATCATCACAACCTTAAAGAACTTGGGAAAGGTTTATCCTAATGATGAGCTTGTAACAAAGATTCTAAGGTCACTACCAAAGAAATGGAGACCTAAGGTAACAACTCTAGAAATTGCAAAGGATCTCGACACTAATTCACTCTACCTGTTAAGAAAAAAACATGATGATCTATGAAGCTGAGCTTAGGTGAGATGAAGGATCTACATACAGAAGAGGAATGGCACTAAAAATAGCTGATGAATTAAATCCATCAAATAGTGATGAAAGCGACACTGAGTTACAAATGGATGGAGATGACAAATTCAATTTCATGGTTAAAAAAATGCCCACTTCTAAGAAAAGAAGCTAATGAAGAAAATAGATGGAAACAAGAAAACTGGAGATAACGTATTCCTATCTAAAAGCAATAGCAGAAGTAGCAATTCACAAAATAATCAAATCATACGCTATCACTGTAAGAAACCTGGACATACAAGACCAGAATGTCCTCTTCTTCAAAAGGCTAAAACAGAGAATAGAAACCCAAAATGCAAGCTATAACTGTAGCTTGGTGAGATGAGGATTTTGAAAACTTTGAAGAAAAAAAACCTGAAGAAGTCAACATTGTTTGCTTTATGGATGAATCAGGAGACGGTGAGGTATATTATTCTAACCCTAATATTGAAATTGATGAATTAAGAGATGCATATCATGAACTGTATGATCAGTGTAACACCCCATTACCCTAGGGTACGCACCGGGACACCCGTAGGTCATTCCGATACGAACCCTAAGATAAGGGAACGATACGTGCGATCATTACAGAACTCCACATGGCATCATATCAATTTAAATAATTAAAGCTGTAATTGTAAATCACAAGATTTTTAAAACCAACTTCTTCCTCTTTTCATTACTCAAAAACAACAGTTTATACACAAATGTACAGTCT
>JAOQMS010042443.1:0-13750 GCA_027563885.1 Erythroxylum longipes
TAAAGAGAATTCACACACTTTTTTATTTTTGAATAATTTACCCTTCTTTTTATATTGTTTTAAGTCAAATTCTCTTATCAAAATGAAAATTATAATTAGAATATTCTATAATATTTTGTATGGTTTTACGGATAATTTAAACCAAGCAAATCGGGATTGGTTTCGTCTAGAAATATTAAAAATAGAAACGTGTATAAACATTTCATGCTCCTTCGTACTTGACAAGAAGATCACACTCCCAATCTTTATAATTAGATCAAAATTTAATGGTTCTTCTAAAAAGTCTTTATGCTATTAATTGTCTTCACTGTTCCTTTTTATGAAAACTAAAACATAAACCAACTAGAGTGGCAAAATTGAAATATGTATGGTAGGGAAACTTGAGACGTGAATTTAATGAAATGCCCATCTTGTCCATAAGATAAAAAATACATATTGGAAATAGAATAAATATTAAATAAATTGTTTGAAATATCTTGATTTTTAAGATTTTTATTAAAATTATCATAACATTAATTTTTAACATTACTCCCACTAAAAGTCCGCATATTTCTATTTCAAAATAAACAATATTATTTTTTGATTTGGTTGCTTTAATATATTAAAAATATAACAAAACTATTGAATAAGTATATTATATTAAATACGAAATATTTTTTTTCGCAGGCTCTATATTGTGTTGAAGAGCGTCACTCATCCTTCTTCTTTGTAGTATGTAGTTGTCCGTCCATCTAGGTAAGTCGTCCAAGTAATGTCTACCATATCTATTGCTTTAATAATATGATTCTGATGGGTATGGATTTTGTGTTAATGCAAATGAGGTCTTGATTTTGTGTTGTTGTTTAGAATATTCTCATAATCATTGATGAGTTTTTATCTTCTTCTTTAATGGTCTAAGTATTTACTGTACGTGAAATGATTTTGAGATCTTATGGATGAGTTGAGGCATAACTAAGTTCCTAGGACGGTATATAGGCTAAAAACTTATGATGTAGCTCCCGTGAGGCTTATCAGTGAAAAATTTCACAAGCTTGGGAGTCACAGCAAGAACTTGCTTTCTTGATTTATAGGTGTAAACAATGTCACGTACCATAATATTGAAATCAATTGTAATTGATTAATTCAATTGATTAATATTTCAACTTCAATGTGATTAATTCAAACTTAGTAATAACACAAGAAATTTATAGGTTTAATATACATGATAGTTCTTTACATAATAAACCCCTAGGACGATATATAGGCTGGAAACCTATGATGTAGCTCCCGTAAGGCTTATCAGTGAAAAATTCTAAGAGCCTGGGAGTCACAACAAGAACTTGCTTTATTGATTCACAGGTGTAAACAATGCCACATATCATAGTATTGAAATCAATTCTAGTTTATTCATTTAATTGATTCATACTTCAACTTCAATGTGATTAATTCCAACTTAGTATTAATTAATTCAAACTTAGCATTAACACAAGAAATTCATAGGTTTAATAGACATGACAGTTCTTTGCATAATAAATCCCTAGAACGGTATACAAGCTAGAAACTCGTGATGTAGCTACTATGAGGCTTATCGGTGAAATATTTCTAGAATATTCAATCAAATATGAATTTTAGGTTAAAATATAACACCAAATAAAAAACAGGATATGATGTGACCAAGGTTCAGACCACGATTTGGAGCCAATTATTGTCCAGGTGAAGCATCACATTCTGCAACTGCAACTGAATCAATTTCTGTACCTTTAGCTACTACACTTGCAGATGATGCATCACCTTTCGTACCTGCTGTTACACCATCCACTACCCCTATATCGATAGAGATATCAGGAGTAAATGATGCAGATGAAGGAGGCGACCTCCAACCTAGAGCTGAAGGAGTTGATGGAAGAACTTACATCACAATTATCAACAATCTTAAAGTGAAAATACATGAAACACCATATGTTTATAATTAAGTTATAGGTTTAAATTTAAAAAATGGTATAAATTAATTGTTTTTATATTAGTTTGATTCCGTTTGAACTGTGCTCAAGAAACGTGACATCCAAATTCAAGGAGAAGGTTGATCTTGAGGGCTATATATGGAAGAATATATCTTAGGCGACAAAGGAATTTTACTATCAGGAGTTTGAGGTACAAAAAAATATTTTTTTTGTTTTTAATTGATTTTTATACATTAATTAGATAAATATTATTATATTATAAGTATTTATCGTATGTTTTTCCTTTTGTTTATGAGAGAATTTTTTTAGGATTCTGAATTTGATGCAGTCATTTATAAAGTATGGGAGAGACGAGCACGTACACATTATCGAAACTTTGTTGGTGCAATACATAAAATTGGTATCCAATAAAGCAGCATCTAGTAGGCGGTCCACCCTCAATGAAGTCTATGAGCTTCAGAGCACAGTACAAACATTGGCAACTCAGTTCCAACAATTGATGGAGTTCATAGTTTAGCTCCGTAATAAGGTGGATGAGTTGAAGGAGAGGGGTAACACCTCATCGCAGCAATAAGAGCATCCATGGTCACCAAATTAATAAACTTGTAGTCATTTCATATGAATTAGAAATACTTATTATCTACAAAATAATTTTTTATTATCAATAAGATAATTTTTATTTTATATCATCAATCAACTTTCTGTTTCAACAAATTAAATATAGAAACAAATCAAAATATTATCAACAGATAACTTATAATTGTTTAAATTATACATCAACTATAAGATTATCAAATAAAATTTAATGCAGGGAAATTAAAATTTTTTTTAGTAAATTTACCGACGGAAAAACAAAATTAGTCGACAAAATCTATTCGATTTACCGATGGATAACTAATAATCATCGGTAATGTTGTCATTAACTTACCGACGGAATAATTGCCAACGGACATCGGTAACTTTACCGATCGAAGACAACATATAATAACTATTGGTATATTCACTGACGGTTACACAAAACGTTCGTCGGTAAATTTGCGACGAACATTCTGTGATTTGTCGCAAATTATTACCTACGACAGTTTCTCTGATGCCTTTGTCCATCGGTAAATTCTGTCATTAGCTTAGCTTACCGACAAAATGTAAGTATTCTGTCGATAATTTCCGTCGCTAAACTTCATTTTTCTTGTAATGTGTTGCATCATAAATTGTGTTAGAAGAAGAAGGTAAACACATATGAAGAGAAGAAAAATAAGAAAATTTAATTCAGCTGCTAAAGATGGATTAAAGTAGAATACAGATCAAAATAAATTTCTTTAATTAAACCCTAACTAAACTTATTGTTGGACCTTCAGAATAAGACCTGAAGTCCCTTTACTATTAGATTATTTTTCTTCATAACATAATTACTCTCTAGTGTAAATTCTTCCTATACGGAGATGGCTTAAACCAATGACTAATAGGAGGAAGATTAAACATCGATGAGAAGGCTGCATATAATTGATGACCCTCGCCTGAATTTCGCAAAGTATGAACCTTATGTACTGAGATTTTACAAAACATAAATAAACTTTGACAGGGCTTAGGACAAATCTCTTAAAATTGTTATCCAGAGTCGGGGCTCCGTAATTTTTGATAAAATCTCTATTGTTTTTGGTTAGGTATTGCTGGTAGAAATTGTAAGCTTTAAGGGAGGAACTAAAATCAACGACTTTAATGATGCAAGTGATGTAGTGATAATAATTTGAGCAATTTAGAGAAATAAAGAATGCTTGGCCGAATTATGACTTCTTACATTTGGAGAACTCTGTAGTTGATGCCTTGGCTTTCTGAGGAGGACATTTTCTTATGCACGTGCACACACACACATATATAGTAGTTTGAACGTTCAATCTATAAAATATGAAATAACGCTCATTGAATGAACTGACGATAATCTTCATAATACACTAAAATTCTAAGCAAAATTTTTTTGCAAGAAATAAATTTCATGAGTTCTTTAATGAGTAAATTCTTATCAACTCTAAGTAAATAATTGATTATTTGATGATGTGTATATTTTTAAAAAAGTTTGTATTTTTTTAATGTTAAATAATATTTTCTTACTTTAATATTATAGCTAAATTGTAATATACAATGTTTTTCTATAACCTATTTTGTTTAAGTAATCAAAGTCAAATTGTCAGAATTTAGTAGAATAATTCTTGAATCGTACGTATGATTTATAATGCCGCATGATATCTACAATCTAAACTCTCATTGTAGATAGTGATAATTATGCTCGTCTTATTTCATCTCCAAAGTTTCCATTGTCTTTGCTTTGGTTGAGAACACACGTAGATTTATATTGTGATCCTGCCTTTGTTCTTCAGTTTATACCGTTCTTTATTCTGCAATGTCTATATTTGCTTCAAAATGGATAAATCTAGTTTTAAAAACTCTGTACAAATTACAAAACAAATTATAGAATTAGCCTAACTCAGGGCATCATTAGACAAGATAAAAACACAATCGATACCAAAAAAACAGTTTGACAAGAAAACAGTGTGTTTCTGACAACAACACATAGATAGTCAAGCAATAACACATATATGGTCAAAATATAGATAATAGATGAAGACACCCACGAACGCTTCAACATCAATGAAATCGACACTTCTGGAAAAACACCAACACTATAGAATCATTAAAATTCTTGACAAATCTGAAGAATTACAACAACCCACACAATACGAAGTACAAAACTTAAAGCAAACGACAACATGCATTATCGACATAAGTGGAGGCGGCCAAGCACCGGTGCCTGAACGGCGGTGAGCGGTGGTTACTGGCGTTATCCATGCTGTTGCTGCTTCCTTCAGTGACGCGTCGTTGCTTCAACCTGACCACACTGTCGTTGTCATCACCTAGGAAGGGAAGGGATGAGTCGCGAGTACTCCTTCCTTCGGTAGTACCGTGGTTCCTCCATGTTGTCATCTCCTGGGAAGGAAGCTTCCCTACTGCTTCTGTCATTGCTGCTTCCTCCGGTGGGGTTTACAACCGTTGGGTCCTGGGAAGGAAAGATGACAGAAACTAATCAATAAAATGACTTTAAGGGCTGGTGTTTGAGATAATTTATGGTAAATCAAATTTAAAAATAAAATTTTAAATTCATAAATATTATCTTATGAATTTAATGATATTTAGAAATAAGTTTGTAACTGAATTATAAAATTAAAATTAATTTGTTCAATATTAATTAGAAATAAGTTTTTAAAAAATTAAATTAATAAGTTCATAAGTTGAATAATAATTGGAAGTGAGTTTCTAATCAAACATTATATATAATAATTAGAAATAATTTTCTAATTAACTAATAAATTAAATAAATTATCATTATTTTTGTATGAAATTAGAAATAATATTATAATTTAAAATTTAATTTGATTGGTACCATAATAATTAGAATTGTGTTTCTAATTAAAATGAAGTAACCATGATTTAAATATGATTTGTTCATATTGAATTAAAATTGTGATTTTGAGAAAATTATAATCATCCCATATGTTCATTTATCCATTTTGATTTCTAGTTATATAAATAGCTTTTAATTTATGAAAATATGTTTTCAGAAAAATGCCGATCATGAAGAGGATAACTAGATTTAGACAAATTGTGGCACAAATGAGACAACTCATCATTATGTTATTACAATTACTTCAAATTATATCTTCTTGGAGAACCATTTATCACTTATTGCAAGGGTTGTATTTTGGAGGTTGTATGGCTTTCATAAAAGCTGAAGTGAGGTAAATGATTTTACTCTCAACTTTGCCGCATCCAGAAAGTGAAATATTAGGCATGCTTTGGAACTTAGAATAGCCTAAGGTGAAATCATATAAATGGTTGGTGATAAACTTTGTGAGAGAAGTTTGAAGAAAAGAATCGATTTGAATTTTATACCCAATCGACCTTCTACTCATAATTATTAGATCAATAGCATATCAAGCTTGTAGTACTTTTATCACGCGAATTTGTTGACTCTATTCCATGTAGGGTTTGTTATTATATATCAAACTAAGTTGTAATGACTTAAATTATGTTCATTATTGTATTTGAAGTTTGATATATTATTTAGTTTTATGGAAATATATATTATATAAATGTTTATGTTTTAACGTATTCTTTAGTACGATTATTGGCACTTAATTTTCATACAAATGATGATTGAGAACATTTATACTCTTTTGATTTCATAGACAATCAAAGTTCAATTATTAAATATGTGTATATATAACATGACAATAACATGCAAGTATACTATTTCTTTCTATAGAAACTTTGTATTTCCATTATGGCTACCGCATCAAAGAATATTTTTGTTGAACTCAACAAGGATGAGAAATTATATGGTGACAATTATGATATTTGGACCATGAAAATCCAATATGTACTAGAGGAGTAAGAGACTCTTGAGCCAACATAAGCATGGATATTTCTAAGGAAGGCAATATGGCCCAATATAAAAGAGACCGTGAGACTTATGAAACTTGGAAGACAAAGTACGTATTAGCTCGCATTACATTATTGAGCATCATGGATAATGATGTCATGCATGAGTTCTGTATATATGACACTACTAAGGACATACTATCTGTTTTAACTGCACGTTTTGGAGGCACCTTAGTGACTAGGTAAGGTCACTCATTATTAAGTTTGACACCTATAAGAAATGGTTGGATCATATAATACAAAAGCATTTGAGACATATGTCAAACATGATAAGTGAGTTGTGTGATGTTGGTTATGAATTATTAAATAAGCATTAAGTACAAGTTGTGATCTAGTCATTACCTTAGAGTTGGTACCATATGAAGATGCATCTAACTCACAATAAGAGTATTAAGACAATGGAAGATGCTACGAGGCCTCTTATACAAGAAGAAGAACGTTTTGAAGCCTTAAACATCTCCTTAGAAGTATATGTAGTTGATTTTAACTCATATGGAGTTATGAACTAGAAGCATAAGCATTATGGTGGATTGAAATGGAAAAAGGGCAATAAGCATACCTGTTTTATTCAGGACTTAAAGAAGGCAAAATGAAAATATCATGGAAAAGTAAAATGTCCTTTTAAAAAGTAAAACATGAAAATAGTTAAGTGCTTTAATTATCAAAATAAGAATCACTTTGCTCATGATTGTAACGAGCCCAAAAAAGTATAATCATATTGTATAGAAATTTGTTTCGTGAATTTCTCTTGTTCTATTTTACTAACTAAATCATATCCTTTGTGGATTGCAAATTTAGTAGCAACCAACCATGTAGTGAAGGATAAATATGCCTTCATGGAATTCCAAAAAATCCCATATAGAACACAATCGATTTATGTAGGAGACAACCTAAGAATTGGTGTACAAAGGATCAAAACATGCAAATTAGACATTCTTAATGGTAGATCTTGATCCTACATAAAGTATTGAATGCTTCAAAAATTTGACATAATCTAATCTCTGTGATGGTTTTAATAAGTCTAGATTTAATGTATATTTCTACAGTGTTAATATGGATTTACATTGTGGACATATTTATTATAGTCATGGTTTTATGTCAAATTATTTTATTGTTTTGGATGTTGTTTATTCAAATAGTAATATAAGTTATTCTATGTTTACATCATCTAGTAATTCCAATAATGATGCAAATTTATGGCAAGCTAGGCTATGTCACATTAGATAAAATTGAAAAAAAATGTTAAGCTAGAAAAGGCCTTTTAGGTAATTTACATCAAGTTGATTTACCTATTTGTAAACATTGTCTAGTAGATAAAATGAAAAAAAAAGTCATTTGAAAAGGGAACACAAGCTTCCTATCCATTACAATTGATTCATTCAAATATTTGTGGTCCAGTGAATGTAAAGGCATTGCTTGGGTTGTGTATTTCATCACTTTTGTAGATGATTATACTCATCATGTTCATATCTATTTTATTTCTCACAAATAGGAAGCATTAAATTGTTTAATAAAATATATGAATTTAGTAGAGAATCAATTAGACAAGAAAATAAAAGCATTAAGAATTGATTGAGAACAAGAATACTTGTCTAATAATTTAAAGATGTTGTGTGATGAAAAAGGAATAGAAAGATAGTTAATCATTCCATGACCCTGACAATAAAATGAAGAAATAGAAAGACACAATAGAACACTACTAAAGATGGTTAGGTCCATGATGGCACAAGTAAATCTACATATCACCTATTGGAGTGATGCATTGCTACAACCACTTACGTACTTCATCAAGAGCCCACAAAATCAGTTAACAAAATTTGTTACAAACACTCAGTATGAATTATGGATAGGAAAAAAAACAAACATGGAACATCTAAGACCATGGGATGTGTGATATATGTTTAATTGTTGGTACATTTAATTATTTATACTTAGCGATTAATGATATGAAAATATTCAAGATACTCACTTTAATTTATATATAATTTTAGGTACAACTTGAAAGCAAAGAAGCTAAAGTGAGTCGAAAGAACTGCATTTGGACTGTTTTCTGAAGATGAATTTTTACTTGTCTTAATGGACCAAGAAGAAGAAAATTAAAAGACAAGAAGAACAAAAATCAAAATACAAAGAAAAAGAATGCTTGTTGCCTTGTTGGAAAAATGAAGAAAAATCAATAGCAGCTGAAGAAAAAAATGACAACGCATGAAGAGAAAGCCAGCAGCAAAACACACAGCCAAGGAACAGACTGGAATATCTACGTTTAACATAGATGTTGTGCATTTAATGTATGCATTTTACTTAAAATGCATAGTAACAACTTAGGTCTTTAAAGAGGAATGAACAGTATGTGTGGTCCATTAATCTTAATTCGTCACATCAGCTACAATAGAGAGGTAGAAACAAAAAAATAAAACAAAGAGGGGCGTGAGAGAAGAGTGAAGAGAGCTGCGAGAAAGAAAGTTGCGTGAATAGTGTAGATGTACCACCATCTTTAATTGTCACATTGGGGGAAGCACAATGAGGAAGAAAAGCTTGCGGTAGTGAAGAAATAACTTAAGGGTTTCGATAGGGATATCAATAAGGGCTAAAATATTTTTCCGGGAGAGATCCATGGAAGAGTAATGTCCCGATGCTAATTCGGAGGTGACATTGACGTCGACAACCTTGTTTAAGCATTTTTTATTTTTTGTTATTTCTTTCTCTCATTAGGAATTGATTATGCTATCTTATATGGATTGATTGAGTATTTGAATGATGATGATTTTAATGCTCTATTGAATCATTTTTCATGAAACTCATTGCTAGAATCGAATGCAATACATAATCATTATATTTCCGATTCATGTGTAGCAATTAATGGTTCTGAATCATTAGAGATAACATAACCTAAGTTAAATAATCCAAGCTTATGTGATTATTACGTAGATATGTCTATTTTTCTGATTTGTAAGGTAGTTGTTCGGATAACTTAGAGAGCTTATTCTAGGTTGATAACTAGGGTTAATTAACGAGTGCTTCGTGATTAACTAGGATTTAAGAAAAAATCGAGATTAACAGAGCTTGTTGTTAATCTATAATCGATAATTACTAAGAGAGATAAAAGAACAACAAATCATTGAATTGTGCTTAATTAGCATGTAGGCTGAGATTGAACCAAAGAACTGGATCCCTACTGAATTCCCAATTTTATCATTTTTGCATGTTTTCTTTAATTTGTTTTCATTAGGTTTATTTTATTTTATTTTCTTATTAAATCCAAAATCCCTCATTACCTAAACATCAATTAATTTCATTTCATAAGCTAACCAAATACTCCCTGTGGGATTGACCTAGACTCAACACTACTATAGTAGTAGTCCAATTATTTTATTTTGATTAACGTTACGACGCGCCAGTTAATTTTAGCATCGTTGTCGGGGGGTGCAGTGTTTAGTTTTTGTTATTGATTTTAATTAGTGTTTTGTATATATTTGTTCGTAATTGATTTCTTTTCAGTTATTTCATGATCTTTTCATTTTGTTTGTTTGTTTCATGTTTGTGATTAAAAAAAATTTCAATACGGATGGAAGTAATTTTTTCTTTAATTCATATTCTCAATCTTATAATAATGTTTGGACTGATCAACCTAACTTTTGTTATGGATGAGATAATCAACCAAATTACTTCCATGATAGTTTGCAGGAAGCATAGCAATTCGCGTACACACCAGAAGCTTCCTATCAAGACTCGGGTACATCCTTGGAAGAATTAGTTAATGGGTATGTTGCTAACACTTTGCAATTCCAGTAGGAAACAAGTTCTAGAATCTAAAACTTGACATGCCATGCAGATCAATTAATGGAAGCTATCAACCATCGAGCGTCACAAGGAGATGAGATGCAACCATATTAACCTGAGGAGTACCCGATGGATATTAACGCAGAAAGCTTACAGAGTGAAGAGGAGCTTGAGAATTTTGAGGTCAAGCCTCAACGAATTGCTTGTGTAGAAGAAGCAGAGGAGGAGCTCGAAATAGAAAAGACATCTCTTTTATCTCGGAGGTAAGTACTGAGTTTTATTTTATTGTTGAGAATGACTCTTCACCTTTACATAGCAGATTGAAGGAATTAAATGAGGAAGAAAAAGGTGAAGAGACATTTGAGATCTTTCTGGAGTGTATGAACTCAGTCGAGATTGAGAATCTAAGTATAGGGAAGACGCTGAATGGGGATAATAATCAACTAAGGCCCTATTTAGAATAACCTTGTGTGGAAGTGGCGCTAATTGTAATACTAGAAGATCATAATTTTTTCACATGAGGAGAAGGAGTCGAGCCAGCAACCCTAACAAAGGCGCTTCTTGGGAGGCAACCCAAGGGAAGTAAATTTCTTTGTTTTTAAATTTTGCATTTATTTTTTTATGCACGTCTGTTTCTTTGTAAGTTTATTTTTGGTTGTTTTTAAGTTTTCAATCAAAATGAGAGAGAATAAAACAAACAAAGAAATATTTACTCATTTTCTATTGCTTCTAGGATTATTTAATTATGAGTAAGGAATGAATTGACTTGAGAATTTCATAGCAACTTTGGTATATATTTTTGCTCTTGTGATTGGTTGATGCGTATTATCTTTAAAAGAATAGTGACTAGTGGTAGACAAAGCAGCTAAGATTTTGAGCTTTATTAGACTGACACATTCATATCAGCCTCATTGTCTTTTGATAATGTGTGACCTTCATGATATGTACAGCCTGATTTTGCGTTGCATTTCTATTTGAGACCACATATTTATCATATGCATTAACATAGAAATGATTAGGCATTCTTTATTTCATAAACTACATTAGCCAAATAGCCTACCCATTATATGATTTTCCTTTTTGATAAGCCCACTTTAAGCCTTATTAGCCTTTCTTTTTATATAAACCATATTACATGCTTTATACTTAACCAAATGTCTTACCTAAGCCATAAAGCTAGTGGAACATTTGTGATTGTTGAGTTTGTAGATGTAAAAAATTCTAAGTGTGGGGGTATATATATGTGTGGATTGGATATAATGATTAGGATGTTATTTTATGTCTTATTATTGAAATTCCCATATTAATGTAGTTTCTTTTAATGTTAAAAAGAAGAGGGGGAAAGAAAGAAAGAAAAGAGAAAAGCAAAAGAAATGAAATGAAAAAGACAAAAGACAAAGAAAAAGAAAAAGAAAAGAAAAAAGAAAAAAAGAAAAAAAAGTTTGAATAAATTTATCAAGGAGGAAGTGCATATGAGTTTACAAAGTTATTCATAATTAACGAATCTTCCTATAGTTTTAATGAATGTGTTATTTGAGTATGTTGAATATGAGGTAGATGTTGGCTTGAAAAGTTCACTCTTGTGGTTTCAATGTATTGTTGGCATAAATTGTGTGATTGATTTTTTCAGATTGGTATATGGCTCATGTGGTTTGTGTGTGAGAGCTGATAAAATATAAATTTTGCATTTGTCATAGCTGACAGTACCTAGTTTTTGATTGAGTGTTACTTTTGTTTCACTCGATTTAATCGCTTTCATGTTACTTGACCCAAACACATCTCACCTTATCTTTACCCACATTACAACCTTGAAAAGTCCTTTGATTCATGATTTTGCATGTGAACATTAGTGGTGGAGAAATGAAATGATATGTAAAGTTATGGATTGTCATGATCATGAATGGTGTTAAGTGTACCTATTGATATATTTTACTTAAATACATTTTCTAAGTCTACCATTAGATTGCTCGATTTTCGAAGATGATGTTTGTTGATTGATCACGAGTAGAAGCATTGGATTTTGAATTTTTGTTATGATTTTTGAAAGACATTCATCTTTGGTTATGATGATATAGTCTTGGAAAATATAGGAATTGAGTAAATATTTCGGACATTTGAGCTTAATTTGATATTTTTCCCAAGGACGGCCAAAAGTTAAATGTGGGGGAAATTGATATGTATTTAATTGTTGATACATTTAATCATTTACACTTAGCGATTAATGATACGAAAATGCTTAAGATATTCACTTTAATTCATATATGATTTTAGGTACAATTTGGAAGTAATGAAATTAAAGTGAGTCGAAAGCACTGCATTTGGACCATTTTTCAAAGATTAATTTTTACTTATCTTTATGAAGCAAGAAGAAGAAAATTAAAAGACAAGAAGAAAAAAAATACAAAGAATAAGAACACTTGCTGGAAAAATGAAGAAAAAAATCAATAGCGGCTAAAAAAGAAAATGACAGCGCATGAGGAGAAAGCCAGCAGCAAAACGCACAGCCAAGGCAGAAACAGTAGTGCAGCAGACTGGAATGTCTGCGTTTGTGTGCATTCAACACAGATGTTGTGCGTTTAACGCATGTTTTTTACGTAAAACGCATAGTAACAGTTTAAGTCTTTAAAGAGGAATGAACAACATGCGTGGTCTACTAATCTTAATTCGTCACATCAGCTACAGTAGAGAGGCAAAGACAAAGGAAGAGAACAAAGAGTGGCATGAGAGAGGAGTGAAGAGAGCTACAGGAAAGAAAGTTGCGTGAATAGTGTAGATGGACTACCATCTTTAATTGTCACATCGGTGAATAGGGAAGCACAATGAGGAAGAGAAGCTTGCGACAGTGGAGAAATAACTTCTAAAATATTTTTCCAGGAGATATCCATGGAAGGGTAACGTCCTGACGCCGATTTGGAGGTGATATCGACGCCGACGATCCAGGTTAAGCATTTTTTATTGTTTTGTTGTTTTTTTCTCTCATTAGGAATTGATTATGTTATCTTGTATGGATTGATTGGATATTTGAATGATGATGATTTTAATGTTCTATAAATCATTTTTCATGAAAACCTATTGTTAGTATCGAATGCAATACGTAATCGTTGTATTCCCAATTCGTGTGTAGCAACTAATGATTCCAAATCATTAGAGATAACATAAAATAGGTTAAATAATCCAAGCATGTGTGATTATTACCTAAATTGGTTTGTTTTTTTTATTCGTACGATTGTCCAGATAAACTTAAAGAGCTTATTCTAGGTCTCCCGATAACTAGGGTTAATTAACGAGCGCTTCGTGATTAACTAGGATCTAAGAAAAAATCGGGATTAACAGAGCTTATTGTTAATCTACAGTCGATAATTGCTAAGAGAGATAAAAAAACAACAAATCAATGAATTATGCTTAATTAAAGTGTAGGCTAAGATTGAACCAAAGAATCGGATCCCTACTAAATTCCCCAATTTTATCAATTTTTGCATGTTTTCTTTAATTTGTTTTCATTATTTTATTTTATTTTATTTTCTTATTAAATCCAACCC
>JAOQMS010042444.1:0-13749 GCA_027563885.1 Erythroxylum longipes
TTGCCAAATTAAGCCAAATTTGAGAAAACTGACCTCAAAAAATGAAACCAGGACGTCAAAATTTGGCAGAAAGATATCTTCTAAATTTTCACCACGGGATCGGAATAGTGTCGTTGGACCCCACTGGAATAGTACTGCGGGACCAGGTAAATAGTAACTTGTGAATAGTGCTCACCGGAATAGTGTCGTCGGACCCCACGAGAATAGTACTGCCAGACCTGATAAATAGTAACTGCGGGACCCGGTAAATAGTAACTTGTGAATAGTACCGCAAATAGTATCCAGTTACTATTGATACACAGTGCCGTCACCTTGTAATTAATTAAACAACTTCGGAGTACTATTCATCACCTTTGCCGTTTTACGTCAACTTTTCAAACGGATCACGCCAAAAAATTCGTTGTAATTTTGTCTTCTTGATGACATGCTTCTTTTCAAAAAATACCTTCAATGAAAACACAGCTCTGATACCACTTGTTGGGCGCAGCGGATATATTTTGTAAAAAGGAAAAATAAAATGAGCAAAATGGACAAAGAATATTTAACGTGGTTCACCCTTAACTTTGGGCTATGTCCACGAACAAAACTCAGAATATTTCTTCCACTATTACAAATAGTAGGTATATAGAGATAAAATCAAAATAGTGGCTCACAAGGTGTTTCCCAACCTAACAAATACTAACATCACTATTTTGTCACTCACCAACCCTTTAGGAATATTTCCTAACTTCAGAGCATTTGATTTGCTCTGGTTTTTCTCTCTATTATTTCTGTGTTTATGTCTAAAGCAGGGAGTGCCTTATATAGGCACTCCACCGCGTAAGACAGCTGCCTTGCAACTGTCTTCTTCCATTTATTCAACAAAAAACAGTATGCGGCTATTCAACAAAAACAGCATGCTGCTTATTCAACAAAAACAGCATGCGATACCGATTTCGGTGCCGCAATTGTGGAATGGAGTCCCTCCATGTGAGAGGGACCCATATCCAACAATATTATAGATCGTTTCTAACTATCGGAAACACAACCATTGTATGGTGAAGGAAGAGAGGGAATAAAATGTCATAAAAAACATTACAAAGATATGAATTCAGGTTTGTTTATATTGTTGTTCGATCCATAAAAGTCTCACAACAAGTTCATGAAGTTGGTCATTACCAGGTGGTCTTAACCAAGTTCTGGATCAATACAATACGAAGAACATTGTTACGGAACAACCTTAAGCCACTATTAAACTTAAGGTTAATGAATAGTTTGGTCACAATCTTTGTCAAGTTGGTATGGTAAAGTTTTTTTCTTCATAAAGAGGGATTCTTGTCACTTCTAAAATTGCAGCAATCATAAATTAGAGGGAAAAAATACATAGTTTCATAACAAGAATATACCTTATTACTCTACTACACCAGAAAAGTTTCCAAATCTTACCGCCCAAAAGAGACAAGAGTGAAATGGCAGTAATACACTCTCCCGATCAATCCCAAATTCAATTGACAATGCTTCTAAACTGGAACTTGAAATGGCAGTAATACATTCTTCCGATCAATCCCAAATTCATTTGGGAATGCTTCTAAACTGGAACTAATTGAAATTTTGTTGTTTCATTAGAAGTGTTTTAGCTATGAAGGACAACCTTTTAACTGGTTTCATTTTTCGTAAGCAACCTCCGTCATTTTGTACCTTCCCAAGGGTATCAAGTTTCCTTCTTCATTCCTCTCTCAATATACCCCATAAACAAGCACTCCACAACTCCATGCACAAAAGTGGCAGCTTCGTCTTATTTCAGCAACAGCTATGGTTGTAACTTGTACGGAGACGACTTTACTTGAAGATCGTAAATTGAATATTTGGCATGTTTTACAGCAGCTTGGCCTTCTAAACAAGCTTTGGTTTTTGCTGATGAAATAGCTTAATCCTTGACCCTCCACTGTAGTTTTCCTTTAAGATTTGATAAAAACACTTATTTAATACTGCTAATAGTTTTATTTGAATTGGTGGCTGAAATTTAACCTTTGAATATTATAGATTTTTTTCAAATATTAAAGGAAAAGGAATTATGAGTCTTTTTTATTATTTTATTTAGAATAAATAATAGATTTTAAATTGTAATTATGTATCGTAAATTTTCAAGAGAATAATTATTATGATCAATATTCTTATTTTTATTTTTAAAAATAAAATTTTAAAATTTGAAGAAATAATACAAACTTTTTATCAATTATTTTTTTATAATTCAAGACAAGTCAACTCCAATATAGTATTATTTTTATCTGTCTAATCAACATGTTTCCATCGTTACGGAGATGAACCTTATCGCTTGAATTTAATTCTAATTCAAAAAAAGAAAATTCCACGAGGAAACAATAACATAGTATTATTTTTGTCTGTCGAATCAACATGTTTCTGTCGTTACGTAGATAAACCTTATCGCTTGAATTTAATTCTAATTCAACAAAAGGAAACTACATGAGGAAACAATGTAACACCTTTCAGAAACGTACGCGACTTTAAATTTAGATGTCAGCGTGAAACTAGCGTCATAAAGTACGGACACTTGTGCGACCCAAAAGCAAAGTTAGTTCTAAACCAAACATTTTTTTGTGAAACTAGAGTCATAAATTACGGGCATTTTGTGTGATCCAAAAGCAAAATTAGTTCTAAACCATACATTCTATTCAGCTTCTGTTGAAAAAATCGGGTAATTTTTCCTTTAAACTAAGCAACTAGTAAATTTGACTGATTTAGCAATTCTTAGGATAGACTACAATAGTTGCCTAGACAGAATTACCATTCCAAGTAAGTCCTTAAGAAAGGCTGAGGGAGTCACAAACGGTCCCACTTAAAATCTAGTCTCTTAGACATAACTTACGTGCACGGTATATTTTCACAACCTAGACCCGTGTAGACAAACAAAGCAATACACGTGAATAATAAAATATACCCAAATGAATCATACAAAACACTACAAATAAACCCGACAAATAATATTAAATACCATTACTACAACCTTGAAGAAATAGAAGCAATAATAAAATTACGGAATAATAAAATAGATAAGGAAAGAACACACCCGAAAATTTGATAACGGAGTTCGGCCAGACGTGCCTAGTCTCCGAGCACCTCTCAAATGACCCGTTTTTATTTAAATGTAGGAGAAGAGATACAAATTTGGGATAATCCAATGGGAGGGGAGAGCCTCTTTATTTATAGCTCTCAATCTACTTACCACATTGATCATCTATTAATATGCAATCAAATTGGTGCCAATAACTAACAAATCTCCACCTTGTCACAATTTTTGGTCCCACCAAATATAAATCTTCTTAATCAGACAAAAATAAAATAAAACGGTCTTTGTAGTGCTTCCAAATTTGCGTCGTTAGGCGCCGACTCAAATGTGCAGGATATTGATCAAGTCTAAACAATGTTTAAATTTGGCTCTTGTAACTACCTTGGTCAGCATATCCGCAAGATTCTCCATAGTCTGAATCTTTAGGAGAAGTATCTCCTCTTCTTCCAAAATTTCCCGCACAAAGTGATAGCGAACATTAATGTGCTTCGTCCTTGCATGAAAGACTTGATTCGTTGCAAAATGAATAGCACTCTAACTGTCAGAATATATCTCAAGTTGTTTCTGACTAACTCCTAAGTATTTAAGCAACCCATGAAGCCAAATTACCTCTTTCACAGCTTCTGTAATAGTCATATACTCTACCTCTGTTGTAGACAAAGCCACTGTTGACTGCAAAGTAGACTTTCAACTAACTGGTGCTTTCGCTAAAGTGAACAATTAGTCAATTGTAGACCATCGCTTATCTAAGTCAACTGCACAGTCAAAATCGCAATATCCAACTACACGTTGACCAAGTAATTCATCCTGCTCAAATGTTAACCCAACATTTATGATATCTTGGATATACCGTAGAATTCATTTCACAGCTTACCGATGAACTTTACCCAGATCATGCATGTACTTGCTTACAACACTAACAGCCTGTGAAATATCTGGTCTCGTACATACCATTGCATACATTAAGCTTCTAACTGCATTAGCAAATGGGACTTTCGCCATGTATTCTCGTTCTTCATCTGACTTTGGAGATAACAAGCTACTTATTTTCAAATGAGGAGCAAGTGAGATACTTACAGGTTTTGAATCTTCATTTATACCAAAACATTGTAGTACCTTCTTTAAATACTACTTCTGTGTCAGCCAAAGCTTGCCTCTCTCTCTTTCTCTGCTTATCTCAATGCCGAGAATCTTATTAACTTCTCCTAAATCTTTCATCTCAAACTCTTTACTCAGCTGAGTTTTCAATTTGTCAATCTCAACTTCGCTCATTGCTACTATCAACATATCATCAATGTACAAGAGTAAGTAGATATAGGACCCATCTTGAAGTTTGCGCAAATACACACAGCGATCGTATTTGCTTCTTGTGTATTTCTGACCCCTCATAAACTTGTCAAATCGTTTGTACCACTGTCTTGGAGATTGCTTCAGTTTGTGCAACGATTTGTTTAGTTTGCACACTCAATTTTCTATATCAGCAACCTTGTATCCATCTGGTTGAGTCATATAGATTTCCTTTTTCAAGTCACCAAGTAGGAATGCGGTCTTCACATCAAGTTGAGTTCGCTCCAAATTCAACTGCGCTACTAATGCCAACAAAATTCTAATGGAAGAATATTTAACAACTGAAGAAAATACCTCATTATAATCAATTCCCTCCTTCTGAGCATAGCCTTTAGCTACTAATTTTGCCTTGTAGCGAACGTCATCTTTATCAGGAAATTCTTCTTTCTTTGCAAACACTTATTTGCATCCAATTGCTTTCTTGCCCATCGGTAGTTGTGACAGCTTCCACGTTTTATTCTTCTGAAGAGATTGCATCTCTTCTTCCATTGCACCTTTCCATCTACCACTTTCTGAACTTTGGACGGCTTCTGGAAAGGTGGATAGAACATTATCAACAACTGGAAGCACATAAGCCACCATGTCCGTAAAACGAAAAAGTTTTTGAATTTCTTGTCTTGTCCTTCTAGCGACAATGGACTCTGATTGTTGCAGAGGTTCCTAGGTCGGAACCTCTTCCTCTTCTGACTCTTCTTCTACCATGGGAGAATCACTGGTAGTGATTTTTGCTGAGATCATCATTGTCTGTTTAAACTCCACTTGCTTCAGCATACACCCCACCTGCTGCGAAGTACCATTAGTCTTTTTTGGAGTTACCTTATTCAACATGGCAGATTCATCAAAGGTAATATCCCTGCTGATAATTGTCTTCTTTGACTCTAGACACCACAAATGGCATCCCTTAACTCCAGCACTAAAGCCCATAAATAAAGTCTTCTTGCTCGTGGATCCAACTTTGATTCATTCACATAATAATATGTAGTAGAACCAAAAATACGCAAAAAATCGTAATCTGTTGCAGGTTTCCCGGACCATACCTCTAAAGGAGTCTTGCCACCTATAGCAGATGAAGGCAAGTGATTGACGAGATGTTGAGCATATGTCACAGTCTCAGCCCAAAATTTTCTGCCCAACCCAGTATTAGACAGCATGCAACAAACTTTCTCCACTAGTGTCTTGTTCATACGCTCCGACACCCCATTCTATTGTGGTGTTTTTCTAACTGTGAAATGCCGAACCATGCCACACTCTTGGCATACTTCCAGAAAAGGATCACTCTTGTATTCTCCACCGTTGTTTGTTCGGAGAACTTTGATCTTTTTTCCCATCTGATTTTCAACCTGAGCTTTCCACTTAAGGAAAACCCCAGGCACATCATTTTTGTTTTTCATAGAAAACACCCACACTCTTCTGGAAAAATCATCAACAAAAATGACAAAATAATGCCTACTTCCGAGTGATGGAGTCTTGGAAGGTCCCCATACATCTGAGTGCACATAATCTAGAATCTCCTTGGTATTATAGATAGTAGTGCCAAATTTCACTCTTTGTTATTTTCCCAGAACATAATGCTCACAAAATTATAATTTGCAAGTCTTCGTACCTTCCAACAATCCTTGCTTGGCAAGAGTTTGCAAGGATTTTTCACCAGCATGTCCCAATCGCATATGCCATAGCTTTGTTACCTCTACATCCTTCTTGCTACTTAAAGCCACTGCTGCTACCATCCTAGCCATTGTACTACCATGGTAATAATACAGATTGTCCTTCCTCAAGCTTTTCAACATTACCAGTACTCCTGAAGTTGCTTTAAGAATTCCATTTCGTATCATTATTACTAGGCCTTTTGATTCTAAAGTCCCCAAAGAGATGAGATTCTTCTTCAACTGCAGCACATACCGCACATCCCTTAAAATTCTGGTGGATCCATCATGATTCTATAGCTTGATTGAACCTATCCTTGCTATTTTACATGGATTATCATTACCCATATAAATAACCCCGCCATCGAGTTCTTCAAAATCAAAGAGCCACTCCCAGATGGGAGACATATGGTAAGAGCAACCTGAATCCAAAATCCACACGTCTAGATGCGATGTTGAAGGTGAAACTACCAAAGAGATATCTGATTCCGCATTACTTTTACACTCTACAACATTTGCATCTTTTGGGCCTTCCCTTTCTTCTTCAATTTTGGACAGTCTTTCTTCCAGTGTCCTTTCTCATGACGGAAAACGCACTCATCTTTGGCAACTCTACTTTTTGATTTGGATCTTCCTCTTCTGCCCTTTGACTAGCTTTGTTGACAATCTCTTGCTACTAATGCTTCATCTGCCGTAGCTATTTGGTTTTTCATTTTATCCTTCTTTCTGAATTCATGACTATACAAAGCAGAACATACAGCATCTAAAGACACATTCTCCTTTTCATTAACTTAGTCTCCAAGTGTTCAAATTCATCGGGAAGAGATGATAACAACATCAAAGCCAAATCTTCATCCTTAAATTTCACCTCTAAATTCAATAGATCTGCTACTAACTGATTAAACATAGTGATGTGTTCATTCATATTAGTACCTGGTTGGTAATCAAATCAGAACAACCTTTTCTTCATAAGGAGCTTATTCTGACCCCTCTTTTTTGGAAATTTGTCCTTCAATGCCTTCCACAATTTGTGTGCAGAAGTCTCGTTCTTGAAAGCATACTTCTACTCTCTGGACAGACGCGATCGAATTATTCCGCATGCCAACCGATTTATGATACTCCAATTCTTATCCTCAATATCTTCTGGTTTCTTTTTGTTAATGGCAATGTCAAGACCTTGCTGGAAAAGGGAGTCCAAGACCTCCCCTTATCACATGCCAAAATGGCCAGTATTGTCAAATATCTCCACCGCCAATTTCAAACTTAACAACGGAATCCTCGACCATGATGACGAGGAAGCCGATGTCCCTGGTGTTTCTTGATCATTAAGTGCCATTATAGACTCAAAATATAGTATTCAATATAACAAAAATTACAAACAAACCAAGGAAGAACCTTGCTCTGATACCACTTGTTGGGAAAGCTAGGTAATTTTCCCTCTAAACCAAACAACTTGTGAATTTGACCAATTTAGTAATTCCCAGGATATACTACAATAGTCTCCTAAACAGAATTACCATTCCAATTAAATCCCCAGGAAAGGCTGAAGGGGTCACAAACGGTCCTACTTAAAATCTAGTCTCCTAGACAGGACTTACGTGCATGGTATATTTTCACAACCTAGACCCGTGTATACAAATAAAGCAATACATGTGAATAGTAAAATACACCCAAATGAACCATACAAAGCACTACAAATAAACCCGACAAATAATATTGAATACTATACTACAAACTTTAAGAAACAACAACAATAATAAAATTACGAAATAATAAAAGAGATAAGGAAAGAACGCACCCAGAAATTTGATAACGGAGTTCAGCCAGATGTGCTTAGTCTTCGAGCACCTATCAAATGACCGGCTTTTATTTAAATGTAAGAGAAGAGATACAAATTTGGGATAATCCAATAGGAGGGGAGAGCCTACTTATTTATAGCTCTCAATCTACTTACCACATTTATCATCTATGGTGCCAATAACTAACAGCTTCACCACCGCTTTCTGTGTTCTTGCCTCTCGCCAAGAGCCTTCAAGGATCGCGATTTAGCTGCTGTTCTGTTGTTTTAATAGTTAGTGCCAGGTGTTAGACAATTTTGCCCTTAAGGGTAATTTTGTCATTTTCCTCATTTATGGACAGTTATTAATTGCAATTTGGTTTTTTACTAAATTATCGGTTAAGTAACACAATTTGATCCAATTAAAGATAATAAGGTGACCCAATAAATGATCTAAATTAATGGGTCGAAGTCCGGGTGAAAAATGGGTCCCTTTCAGTGTGGACCTGGACCGTATCGGCCTTATGATGGGGAAGCCCGATATGGAAGTCTATATATATACGGGGGGTCTCCTGTGGTGGCAAGATAATTCGCGAGCATTTGAGAGCTCTGACCCATTAAGAGCGCCCGCATTCTGAGCAAACCACAAAAAGACCTAAAACTCGAGCCAGTGATCAATCTCAACAAAGGTACCAGGAGGTTTTGAGTACATTTGACTGCAGAAAAAAACATCCAAAGTTCAGATGGAACCAAAATCAGATATTCCGCATTTCTTCATTTTTAATCCATTCACGGACGATCCTGGGTGCATAGTAAAGCCTGCTCTACACGTTACACGTGGTATCAGAGCGGTTACGTGACTGGATTGGCCAAAATGAAGATTTTTGGTTTTTTATCTCTCCTCTCTCTCTCTCCTGGTTTTGATTGATTTTCTGGCTATTTGGCCTAATTAATCCCATAGAAGTGGTTTAAGGTTGATTTGCCATGAAAAATAGGTCAAAACGGGCCAAACAGAGCAAAAAAAGTGATCCGGGATGTCGGAAGAATGTCGGGCACATGCACTACCCGCTATAGTAGCAGGGGTGTGGCGGTGACGCGGGTGAGTGCGGTGCACGCACCAATCGCCCACCGCCATGCAGCACGCGTGTAGCGTCGCTTGCGCAGCATGCGCTGGCACTGCCCCCGAGTCTATGGGCGTGGGATGCGTGCAGCGCACGCACCCCCTGCCACGCGCATTGATGTTGCGGGCAACGTCAACGGCAGACGTCAGCCGTACGAACAGTGCACAGTGTCTTTAAAATTTTTTTTTGAAAATTCCCATAAAGCTATCCCGGGCATTTTTGTGTAGGTTTACGGGTTCGGGAATTTTTTAAAGTTTTTTTAAATTTTTTCTGGATTTATTACATTTGTAATTGAATTCCAGAAAACATTTTAAAGCTTTTTAAAGCTCATTTTGAGTGCATTTTCGTACATCGAACAACACATAAGGGAGACACTTAAAATGTCTTGTGTGACTGGTTCGGTATTCGGTAAAATACGATGGACACTCTGATTAAGGATTCTTAAATAAAACCTCAAATAAAGTTTAAAGACAATGTTTTCAGTTTATAGGTGTGATTGTTTGATTGTGCCTCTGGTTTTGCATTTGTAATCAATTTTCACACATACTATGCCCATACAGACTGTGAAGATGACATAAAGTGGTATTCCTTGTGTCAGTAGACTTTCTAGGATACTGATGAGACTGCAGTAGCCAAAGTGGCCTTTCAAGTCGGTATTCTGGATTGTTCTTCTTTCATGTTTGGGGATGTCTCTGACTTAATGTTTGGCTATTCTGACCAAAGTTGTTGGCCTTACATAAAGTTTTGAGATGTGCATAAAAGCATTTGATAGAGGAAGATCATTACTTAAATGATCTATTCACCCAAAGATGGTAGTGTCATGAGAGTTGATGATTTGTACTTTGGTCGCATTTATGTGAGTATTTAATTGCATATATTATGTATTCAGCCCAAAGGTATTTCATAATATATGTGATTGGATTCTCGGTATAGGTACTTTTAATGCTTAATACTATCGCTGTTGTCCTACAGTTTACTGATTTTGACATTGTTTGTATTGTTTTTCAGTCACCTTTTCAGTAAACAATAATGCTGTCACTATTGAAACCTTAACGGGTTTCAATTTTAAGAAGTGGAAGAAGGACATAGAGTTCGCATTGGAGATTGCGAACATCAGCCTGGCGATGCATATCTAGCTCCCTCCTCCACTCACAGATGTCAGCACTGAAACAAAAAAAGAAGCAATGGCGACCTGAGAAAGGTCAAATAGGCTGTGCTATTTGACCATCAAGAGGTTGATTCCAGACCATCTGCTAAGTAGACTTGCAGAAACGACAGTGGCAAAGGAGTTCATGGATAGTATCTCCCAAAGGTATAGGACCTCTTCTAATGCCGAGAAGATGGCCTTGATGAAGGAACTCTTCTCCATGAGGTACACTAGAGAAGGAGGTGTCAGAGACTATATCATTCGGATGGTGCACCTTCAGAGTAAACTAAAGGCACTTGATGTACCGATGGCTGATGACTTGATAGTGCATCTGGCACTATATTTTCTTCTGGCAGAATTTGAGACGTTGGTCACCACCTACATCTCATTGGATGAGACCTGGGACATTAATGCCTTGATTTCCCGATGTGTTGTGGCAGAGGAGAAGATGATGAGTTCTCCTTATACAGCCTTGTATGCATCTGTGAAGGGCACGGGAAAGACTAAACCCCAGCAATCTAAAGGCAAGGGAAATGCTAAACCCCAGCAATCTAAAAGCAAGGAAAAAGGTAAGACTACCAAACCCTCTCCTCAAATTCAAAGTGGGCAATCCAGCGTTGCCAAGGGGCCACATGATCTTAAAGCTATGAGATTCTTCTTCTGTAAGAAGAAGGGACATAGGAAGTCTGACTGCCAGAAATACAAACTCTGGCAGGTCAAGCAGGATATGTCAGGTAACTCCTCGACCTTCATGATTCATGAATCCAATGTAGCTATAACCACATCAAGTTCTTGGTGGTTAGATAGTGGAGCTTCTAACCATGTTGCTTCCACGATGCAGGGGTTCATCTCCAAGAGAAGGCCGCTAAAGGGGGAGAAGAAATTGATGGTCGGCAACAATGAGGAGTTTGATGTATTATACGTAGGAGACGTAGGGTTAAACCTTGATACGGGATTTATTTTGTACCTACGAGACACTTTTTATATACCTTCTTTTAGACGGAATCTAATATCTGTATCAGTTTTGGACAGAGAAGGTTATCGTTTTGTATTTGATAGTTCGATTGTAAATATTTCTGTCAATACAAAACATATCGAAACAACCTTCTTATCCTACGGTCTTTACAGTATTTGTCTTGCTCCTAATGATATGTATGCTTCTTCATATGTTGCTGAACCTGTTACTCGAAAGAGGACCTCCATAAAGGACACATCGTACATGTTGTGGCACAAACATCTTGGCCACATTTCTAGGGAAAGGGTTGAGAGACTGATAAAGAATAACATTCTCCCAACTCTAGACTTCAGTGACTTGGAAACGTGTGTCGATTGTTGTAGAGGCAAGATAACCAAGATAAAGAAGAAAGGTCAACTCGTGCTTAAGGCCTGCTGGATCTCATACATACGGATGTTAGTGGTCCCTACATAGTTATAATGTGCAATGCGAGATATTTTGTGACATTTATAGATGATTATTCCCGATACGGATATGTGTTCTTGCTTACAGAGAAGTCTGAAGTTCTTGATAAATTCAAGATCCTTCAAGACTGAAGTCGAGAACCAATTGGGAAGATCAATAAAGGTTGTCAGATCTGATAGAGGAGGAGAATACTATGGCAGACATGGGGTTACAGGACAGGAAAAAGGTCCGTTTGCCAAATATTTGGAGTCAGTGGGAATAGTGGCCCAATTCACTATGCCAGGTAGTCTTGAGTAAAATGGTGTAGTCGAAAGGCGTAATCACACCCTAAAGGACATGATGAGGTCAATACAGAGCAGGACCAACCTACTTGGGTACTTATGGGGTGCAGCCGTGAAGACGGCATTATACATCTTGAACAGAGTCCCTAGAAAGTCAGTACCAAAGACGCCTTTTAAGCTTTGGGTTGGGAGAAAACCAAGCCTTGCACACTTTCGTGTGTGGGGCTGCCCTGCTGAGGTAAGATTATATAATCCTAATGAAAACAAGCTACAACCTCGTTCAACTCGTTGCTATTTTGTGGGTTATCCCGACCACTCTAAGGGCTACAGATTCTACTGTAGAGAGGGAGGAGCCAGAATTGTGGAATCACAGACGGTAAAGTTTCTGGAATTTGATGTCTATGATGAGGGAGGACCTTTACAACCTCTAGAAGCCAGTAGGACTAATACAACAACTGTGTTGTATCAACCTCTCATATAGTCAACTCCGATGAATCTAGGCCTCAGTACCCAGCCTATACAGGTATAGGAACCTACACCTGTTTAGGAGGAGGTTCCTGAGGTACAAGAGCCTGTGCAGCCGCGCAAATCCACCAGCGAGAGACGACCTGCGATCTCATCAGACTACATAGTCTATTTGGGTAAACAAGATTATGATATTAGACATGTACAGGATCTAGTTACTTTTATAAAGGCCGTTTCTGGACCCCATGCAGATAAGTGGTGGGAAACAATGAAGGACGAGATGCAAGCTATGAGGTATAATAAGGTGTGGGAGCTTGTTACTTACCTCAACGTTGCAGAATTGTTAGTTGCAAGTGGCTATTTAAGACCAAAAAGGACGCACAGGGACAAGTTGAGCGGTTTAAGGCACGTTTAGTTGCCAGAGGGGTTCACTCAGAGAGAAGGAATTGACTTCAATGTCACCTTCTCTCCTGTATCCTCAAAGGATGCATTTAGGGTGATTATGGATTAGTAGCTCATTATGACATGGAGCTACATCAAATGGACGTGAAAACCGCCTTCCTGAATAGTGACCTTTATGAAGAGGTCTATATGGAACAGCTTGAAGGTTTTCAAGATCAAAATGCAGCTAACAAAGTATGCAAGTTGAATAAATCAATATATGGTCTGAAGCAAGCTTCCAGGCAATGGTACTTAAAGTTTGATGAGGTTTTAACCTCATTCGGCTTTGTGAAAAACAAAGTCGAAAGATGCTTATACCATAAGGTCAGGGGGAGCAAAGTCATCTTCTTACTTTTGTATATCGATGACATCTTGCTCGCGTCAAATGATTTGACCATATTGCATGAAGTTAAGCAACTATTGACCAAACATTTTGACATGAAGGATTTAGGTGAAGCATCTTTTGTCCTTGGTATACAGATTCATCGGGACAGATCTCAACACATATTAAGTCTCTCACAAAGAGCATACATTGAGCGAGTATTACAGAGGTTTAATATAGCTGAATGCAGACATGTTGTAGCACCTATCTCCCATAGAGAGAGACTATCTTTGGCACAATGCCCAAAGAATGAGGTTGAAAGAGAGACTATGATGAATGTTCCGTACTCTAGTGCTGTTGGTAGCCTGATGTATGCCTAGATGTGCACTAGACCGGACATTGCATTTGTTGTTGGACTGCTGGGTCGATATCTGGCTAATCCAGGTATAGGCCATTGGAATGCAGTCAAACGAGTGTTGAGATATCTTAAGGGTACCAAGAATTATATGTTGACATATAGGAAAGTCGACAATTTAAACCTCACAGGGTATACGGACTTAGACTTTGCCATGTGTCCAGATGACCGCAAATCCACATTAGGATACATTTTTATGTTAGCAGGTGGTGCAGTATCGTGGAAGAGTGTCAAGCAGACACTGGTTACTTCCTCGACCATGCATGCAGAGTTTGTTGCATGTTATGGAGCTGCTACACAGGC
>JAOQMS010042445.1:0-13746 GCA_027563885.1 Erythroxylum longipes
GGAGGAGGTTGGTACGTCTGTGTTTAAACAGACACTAGGATGACATCGTTTTTCGTCCAACAAATGACGTCATCTCAGCGATATTTTTTTCTTATTCGATAGGTTTGGCGAAAAACATATGTTTCGTTGCAAAATGTAAAACATTTGCTACGAAATTAGAATAGCATCACAAATTGTCCAGAAATTTGCTACCAAATTAATTAACCATCGCTAATTTAATAACTTTTCATACAATTAATTATTTTACTAAAATGAATAACAAAAATAATTTATTACAATCAAATTTGTTAACTAAATTTATTTTAATCTTGCTTATAAGTTTGAATTTATATGTATAACTACTAGATGTGAAATAAGTCCTTATTAACTCATTCTCTCAATCTAATATAACCTCTTAGTCCAAATATCCATTGGTAACATTGTATATAGAAGAAGTTTGACGCAATTTTTAAACAATTTTTTATTTTCATAAATTGATTAATAAAAAGTATATATAGGTCAAAATCAAATATTTTTCAAATGATTTCTAATAAACTGCTATTATTATTATTATTATCATATATGGTAATTAACTTAATTTATTATCAATTTTGTTTACTTATCAAATTGGCAAAGGTTTTTTTGTTAACAACAAAATTGTACTATATTTCTTTCGACAAAATTGAAAACGACATAGTTTACCTTAACAAGAAACAACCTTATTTTGTATTAGGTTTTTATCACTACCACAACAAAGCTCTCTTCATTTTTGCGCAGGACGTCAACATTCGTCAACATTTATAGTCCAATAACCATTGTCTCCTCTCTTGTGCTTGTCTCGTGTATTGTGGTTGTGACAGGTGAAGAAGCATCCTTAACTATGTTGGTATTGTTCATTATTTCTATTCTCAAACCCTGAATCTTGTGTTAAGTTTTAATTATACCTTTAGGTGTATATTGTTAGTTCTTTTTTCTACATTTGTTTTATGGATTGTGGATGTGGTTATGAATTGAAGATGCTTTATTGTCTTCTTTTGTTAGTTGGACAAGGGTTGACTTCTTTTTACGACCTTTAACGCTTCTTTCAGGACAACCTGTAAACCATTTGATGAAATTTCTGAAAGAGTATTTAACTCTTTTTGTAATAATAGTAATATAATCCTATATAGATAATACTATATTTCTGTAAAACAAGAACATGGTCATCTGTAATAATCTACTGTTTACCTTAGAATTTAGATATAATATAAAGGTTAAACGGATTATTTTTATTTTCATAAGGGTAACTTTCATCTTAATAGGCATATTGAAGATGTATAACTACTAAACTACAATAATTTCACTTATCATCGAAATTTCATTGTACATAATGAATTTTATTCTAAACTCACTTATGCAGAATATAACTCTTAACATAATTCATCAAGGAATGTCGACGTGGTGACTAGTTTCTGATGGTGTAAATTCATTTCATTGGGATGAATGTGATAGAATTGTCCCTATTGAATAAAAAACAAATGCTAAACATATCCCCTCTTCATACACTAATAATCATTTACCTTCCATGGTTGATCTTCTTCTTCAAAGTTTTTAGTATCATCTGAACTAATTCACTTTCCTTATTATCTATATCTCATTTCCAATTATGAAGATATTATATATATGAACATTTGATTGTATATACTATATGTTGTGTTAAGCTTTCTTTAATCTTCAAGAGAACATAGATGGAAATGTAGGCAGGGTCCGTAAAGGAATAGGGAAATCAATTGTTTTGGAAAGTTCGTTAATTCCAATGACTATGTCTAGTCAATCAGGTATGTATGTGTTCTATTTTGGATTCATTATACAGTTTAACTAAACTACCTATCTAAGTTCTATACTGACTGTGTTTTAAGTGAAACACATAATACTAGCAGTTCATCTGATCAAGTTGTCTTCCATACTAAATCTGAGGACTCATTCATTGTATCCTCTAGAAGTTCAATTATAGCGAAGAAGTTATTGGAAGAGGGTGTTACCAACCTAGAACATGAGGGAAGATCTTTCATTATTTTAATTGGTGCCTTCGAAGGTGTAAGGACCCTTCTTGGGAATCAAGACATAGGGAACTCATTTACCTTTACTAACTCCCATGTCACTTGGAATCCAAATAAATAATTATATCATTGTCATTTATCGATGGTATTAGCTGTAATCATCTTCAAACTTTATTTATTATTATGTCTATAACAATTTTAAAAACAATCTCTCCACTAGCTAGGGGTAAGGCTGCATACTATTATTGTTGTTCTATGTCTGTAAGAATTGTCAAACTTCTGATTAAAAGCTTGTAGTACTTACCATGTATCATTTTATTATATTGATACCGTTTCCATACTTTTTATAAATAATTATTTTACTGTTACTAAATATTAATGATTAACAGTACTTGTTAACTTAAATTTATGATATTTTAATCCTATTAAATTTAAAATTTTTGGTTCACAACTATTTTAATGTGTAAAATATATTTACTTTTCATATTTTAAATAACTTACCATATGTTTCTTAACAATATTCTTTAAACATTGAAAACAACTTCACAACAAAAGATACGTTTACTACGATAGATTATAAAAATTTCAATTAGAATAACCCTTAACTCATTACAATCAATCTTCCAAATATTTAATATTCATTTTTTTCCACAAAAAACATAATCTTTGCAAGATCTTACCATATTGTGACGAATAAAACAAATGGTCTCCTTAGGTGTAACAATCCGTGACATTCCAGTAAGTTATCACAAAATATTGGCAACCAAAGATACACATCATCACAAATAGCTAGTATTTTGTGACAATTTATTTTAACATTGCTCAATATTATGTTTGTAAGGCCCTTCTGCGACGATTAGCTCAATCGTCGCAAAAAAGGAGAAGGAATTGGCTACCCAACATATTTTTAGTCGGTACTTATTCCAACTATTCCCGACATTTTGTCGTAATTGATGATAATTATATTGGTTTGCCTAATATTTCTTGACATTAATACGTTTCGTCACAAAATACTTATGTTTAGGTGATGAAAGAGCACAAACGTTGTTAAAACCTGTAGTTATAGCATCGGTAATGACCAATAGTCATTAAATATTTTCCCATTACTGACGTCTTTGGTTTAACATCATCAAATCATTTACTTATAATAACAAATTATTAAATCATCGCAAAATGGTTACTTTTGGTGCCGATTGAGAATTTGTCTCTAAGGAAAACATAGCCAATACATCAAACTGTTGGAGTGTTTTAGGATTCAACATTTTAATTGGTAGCTTTATTTTAATCATTATAAGAGGAACCCCACAAAGTAGGATTACAGGATTTGGAGTTTAAGAGTAAAGATTAAATAGGGAACAATAATCTCACACATTACGTGTCTAACATAATTCCTCGAAGCCCCCTTTAGGGTCTTTAAATGGTTCTTCTCTAAATAATCAGCACCAAATATTTGTTCCAAATGGCTTATTATAAGATCAACTGATGTTGAAGGAAAAGTTGGTGCCAGTTTACCGTCACCCCACTATGTAAGTCCAGGCTTTCTTGATCATTAAATATGTTAGAGTGTGATCAATAAGAGATAACTGTTTGACACAAATATCATGTTTTTGAGTTCGTTTCCATCAAAGATAGGAAACTCCACTTTGTTAACTCACGTGAGAGCAAAATAGCTGAATTTTCTAACGATTATAGCTTATTTTCTTAACTACCCACCTCCATATGCATGTAGTATGATGTTTGCAGTTAATGCAGGGACAAATATTATTGAAACAACTCCCTCAATTCCACCATCTCCTACCTTTGTTGAGTTTGAGCTTAATGAATTTTCAAATGGGACTCAACATCTCCTTATGCATTTCCTTAAGCGGGATACATATTGTTTCTTCAATTCATTTGATATGTTGAATTCTAGTACCATCAACCATAGTGTTTTGCACATATATATTACATGTAACATAAGCCTTAATTACGTATAATGTATCGAACGTGAAAGGGAAATAACAAATAAATGCAAAAAATATGTGATTTTAGTTTCATAACTTTCGAACTAGCTTTCGAGGCCATAACTAGTGCAAATCCACCGAGACCTTCACTAGAGTTGCTCACCGCAATTCATTAAAGCCTTTCTGTAGCTTTTTATGTTCATAAACCTCTAAATTGTCAAAGTATTTGTACGCTCATAATTTGCTATAGCAGCTACAGGAGACCTTATCCTTCTATATATAGCATCCATATTGGGTCTCCCTATCACGAGCCCAATATGGGTTCGGTCCATACTGATCAGGGCCTATTTTTCTTCTTAACTTCATCCCATTAACTTAGATCTCTTATTAGGTTACTTTATTATCCTTATCCGGATCAAATTACATAACTTAACTGATAAAACGCAATAATCAATTGCATTATTAACTTAAGATTAAAACCAGTTCAAAACACAGTAAGGCCACGCAACTATATTTGTACCAAGTTCAAAACAAAACATTTAATCCAAAGATAATAAAACTCCATCATTCCGTCCCGTAAAGCTTTCGATACTGAAATATATCAAACATGTAAGGCCCCAACATATACCCTAGAAGTATTATAACATGTCTAGGGTGTATTAAGAAGTGACCATAACAAATGAATTAAGTGCATCAAAGTATAGTAAGGGACAAAATGGTACTTAATGTAAAAGATTTAGGTAAATGGGTAATTTGTTCATTTTGGCATGAACATACCTCAGTAATTTTACTGTATCTTGGTCTATAGACCTCTAAATTGGATAATTCCAATTGGATCTAAGATGAAGACATAGACCTAAAACTTTCATGAAGGAACCAAAATTTTATTGTGCGTTTAAGATTTTTGAAATCTGGCTTGAATTTGAGTTATGAATATTGTCCCTTTTTTCGAACAGCCTGTAGTGTTTTGGTTATAACTCCCGGAATAATTAACCAAATTGCATGAAATTTATTACATTAGAAATTAAAATATAGGGAAATGAAATTAATTTATAAGATAGTAGGCCAATGTGGGAAGAAAAGGAAGAAGAAGGACCAATATGCAATTTTTTTGAAGTTAACACATGGACTAATTGGATTAAGGCATGTGTGACCAATAATAATAAAGCATATGTGTCCAATAGGAATTAAGAATATGTGTGAATCTTGAAAGTTTTGGAATGGGGATATGGAGAAGGGAGATGCATTACATTTTGGGGATTCTAAGTTCAGATTTTTCTCCTCTACATTTCACCTTCTTCATCCCATCATTTTTCATATAAGAATCAAGATAATCTTAAGTGGAAAGCAAGGTAAAAGTCAGGGATTTTCTCTTCTTACTTTGCTTATGAAGGAATGAAATTATAAGGTTGGAAATGGGATTTAGAGGAATATTTTTGGTATTTCTAGTTGTTGAGCCAAGCAAAGCCAAAGAGGAAGGGAAGGAAAGGAAATAGAAGACCTGCTTTGTCAATTTTGAGGTTTGGAACTTCACTTAGTTATTTTCTATACATGTGTACATTTGAATGTGTAAAAAGATTCATTTGGATGTTGAATGGTTTCTGGAATGATAATTTGGTGCTATTTTGGTGTTATCTTGCATAGAATTGGTTGAATATGACAAGAGATTATTATATAGTGGAATTCTGTCTAGGGTTTAGAATTGGTTGAATATGACAAGAGATTATTGTGTAGTGGAATTCATAGGGTTTGTTTGAGTCAGTAACATTTTTTGAGTCATAACTTAGCCTAAAAACCTCCAAATTGTGTGATTTTAGATGCATATGAAACTTAAGACTTAGAGATAAATATCTTTAGAAGGGATTTTGACTTAATTCTGGCTATATGACCTTGGAAATTGAGATTGAAAAACATGACCTGATGTTGCCCCTGTTTTGGAGTAGCTTGTGATATTTTGACTATATCTCATGATTTAGAAGTCCAAACGGTCTAATTGTTAGTGTTATAAAACTGTAGACATAAAGGAAAAAATATCCAGCATACCTTGAATCCCAGTTCCAACTTTTTCTATATGCATATTAAGGAACAATTAGTTGTATGAATGGAGAGAGTGGTTGTCATGACCATGGCATTGATTTTGTTTCCAATTTCTACCGCATCTTATCTGAACCTTTATGAATGTGTATAAAAAATTTTAAACACCTAGAAATAAATTAAATAGGACTTACCATATATGAATTGGGTGACCGAGCATTGAAATTTAATATTGAGCGTAATGCATTCCAAAGAAAATTTACAGATACATAAATGATTTGTATACATATTAATTACTCATATGTGGATAGTAAGATTATACAAGTGTGATTTTCATACCCTTCAAATGATAATGAGTTAGGACTTGCATTCATGAACATGAATACATATTTTATGACTTGAAATGTATATCACATGAGTTGTTAATATATTAATCATGAAGTGAGTAAATGATTAAAAGAAAATGTTACAGTGCTTGCTTCATTGTCTCAGTGATGGATAAATAGGCATACTTATAGGGTTACAGTGTAGCTGATACAATTTGACACCACCAGTGTCCACAGTTTGATACCTTTGGGTATCCATAGTTTAATACCTTCAGGTATCCACAGTTTGATATCTTCAAATATCCATAGCACCGATTATCCACACCCATAGAAAATGTGCAGGCTTAACATAGAAAGTAAAGTAAAGAGATATAAATAAGAAATATAGTATGAAAAAAATAATTGAAATATGAATGAGCATTTGCATTTGTATTGATAATTTGTATCATTGAGTCTTGAATATTAATGTTCGAGTTTTGAAGGTGAATTTATGGTATATGAAATAAATATTGACGCATGTTTGCATTATTTATTTGATTAAGTATGCCATCATTATTTATATTTGTGCGATGTTCATGAATGTATGTGCTTAGCGGATGACTACTGTGAGTGGTCATCCAAACTATGTGTTTTCCCACTAAGCTTTCAAGCTTAATAAGAGTGTTAATCTGTGTAGGTCGAAGCCATAGGAGAGAGGTACAGGGAATATCACTTCATTTTCATAAAGATCAAAGCATGCAATCCCTCAAATTTTGGATAACTCAAATGTGAAGTTACTAAACATATCATAACTACTTTCCATTAGTGTACATAAGCAAACTCAACATATGGCACCATCACTCAAAGAGTATCGATGTAAAATGAATCTTCCTCATGATTTCACTCATTTCTCTCAAGTGTTTGATGAATAGTGTTTCGCTCAAGCTCCCTTAGGAAACTACACTACCATAGGCTTGCTAATAAACCAATTCTCCTCTACAATGATTACATGCATAAATAGATCAAAAGGACTTGCTTCGGGTTGTAATGTGGTAAGGTTTAAGGTAGGTAAAAAGGGTAAAAGGTTTAACGCAAGCATTCGTAAAGTAATAAGTGGATTAAGGGATAACAAAACATAATTATGAGATACATATGTGTAAAAATACTACTACTCCGCACTTATTGATGCTACTAAAATGTTCTTACTTTTTATTTTATTTTCTTTTTCTATTTTCTATTTTTCAATAAAATGGAAGAAACAATGAGTAAAATAACAACTAAATACAATGTGATTCAAGAGCAGGAGTATCACTCAACTCATCTCAAAAAAAAAATTGTAGCAAAAATCCCAATTAATACATCACTTACAACTCTACTAAGCTTGTGAATGGGTAGGTTAGTGGGGTTTCGGGTTTTAAAATTGAAGGTGTTTTCAAGAAACAAAATGGTTAAGGCTCGACATGGGTAGCAAGGGATAAAAAAAGGTAGGTCATTTAAGCTAAGGGTAACACAAAAAGGGCCTTAATCATCTCTATTAAGTATGCATCCAGTAGACTCAAACCGATTCAAAGCAAGTTCTGAAGATAATAACCTAAGGAAGCATCACAAAAACAAAGAAATAAAATGACTATAGATGGAGTCATATAGGCTCAATCCTCACACTGGCTTAAATGAAAATTCATTATGCATCTTTACATTACCTTCTTGCTCAAATGTCAAATTGTGAGTAAGCTTATGTAATCAACTACTTTTCATCACTCAACATGGTTCACTCTCTACTCAAGTTGCCTAATCTAAGTTCAAGCATGCATTCAATTTCATTCCAACTAGCATGAAAAAATCTCATGGTAAAACAAATCAAAATGATTCAAGTGTGGCTCCATTGCTTAACACAAAACAACATAAAACAACCTAATATGCCTAAAATATGTATCCTATTTAACAAAATGCAAACAGTGACTAAAGCAAACTAAAACAATGCAATTGACAAAGCAAATGTCACCTCCCAACACTTAAAGAACACATTGTCCTTAATATGACAAGGCAATCACAAAATAAGATAAAATGACATCAAACCAAACAAAAAGACATCAAACTAAAAAAAAGACATCAAACCAAACAAATGAAAAAACAACTAATAAAGTAATTAAAATAATATAAAAAGTTTAGGGTAAGAAGGCTCATGGAGATTGTGGTGGTGAAGGCATTAGAGAAGGAACTTCAATGTTATTCCTTTGGATGAACTTGAGGAATTTCTTCTTCATGTACTGCTGCTATTTATGCACTTGTCTCATTTAGGAGCCGAGCTCATTAATTTGCAGCGTCATTTATTGATGATTAGAGGTCATCTGGTTGAGTATCTGTTGGAATCTGTCGACCTCTACTGTTATAGCTGGCTCCTCTTCCTCTGCTTCTTCTTATGGCTCCAAAGGTGCTTGAGATGTAGATGGTCGGGAAGTGGCTGCATCCTTGCCCTTCTTGTTCTTAACAATTGTGCGCATCTGAAGATTTCGAAGCTCTATAGAATGTGGCTCTAAAATTTCAGAGCGTCTCAAATAAGGGATAACAAAAACATCATATCTAGTCATACACACACTATCCACATCAAGGTTGTAAAGTAAAGTCAAAGAAATAACAATGTATGATATGCCAAAATAAGAATTCTTCTTATTAACACAACTTACAATAGATCAAAAAATCTGATAAGGGGTATTTATTTTGATTTTTCGATCCATGCACTAAAGGAAGAAAAGTTCTTTAGCTGAGCACTTATTACTTTCTAGAGTTATGAAGAAGTAAGTGCTCGGTACTATAAGTTAAAAGTATTTGGTGCATTCCTAGAGTTAAAATTAGTTTCACCCATTAGAATTTTTCAATAATCATCCACATAAAAGTCATCATGATCATCCAAAAATTTAGTGTTTGATAACTCAAAAAGTGCACGAATGGCATTATAATCAAGTTTATAAACATGACCACCTATCCTAAACTAGACTAAATCCATTTTAGGATTGTAGCGCACAATGGTGAAAATTTTGACAGTCATCATAGGATATATTGGCATATCACAACAAATTAACTGACCCTAACCAATATTCGCCGCTAATCTCTCAATGTTTCGCCTTAGTACTAGATTTTCTAACATTTCAAAATCAAAGTATCTAGGAGGCATTAATTCACTATCTTTAAAGTACCAAAATTTTATACCTTCGTCTTCCGAAAAATTAGGAATGGGGCACAAAAAGTGGCTGCCATATCTGGTTTACCTTCTTCGGAGATTTGAATGTATAGTTTATCAATTGATTTTTGAGCGACTTGCTTCTTTGTAGTCATTACGAGAGAATAATTTGTAAAAATAAGAAAAAAAAGATGAGCACATTTTTTAGAGAGAAAAAGAGAAAATCTTACCAAATCCTTGGATTCTTGGGAGATTAAGGTGAAATAAGTGTAAATGAATGAAAGATTGATGGAAGAAGTTAAGAAAATACAAAGATTTGAGTGTAAGATGAAGGATTGGAGAGGTTAGGAGAGTGGGTTTCGTGGTTTTAGAGAGAGAGATTGTGAAAATTTGAAGAATGAAGAAAGAAGAAGAGGGGGAAATTTAAAATTTTTTCAGATGGGGCTTCCCACGTTGTGGGAATCCCTATCATTCCCACGATTGTGGGTTAATGCTCTAGAAGGATTCTGGTGAGCCTTCCCCCGGTCATGGGAAGCCCATCCCATGATCATGCGTTAAGGCTCCAGAAACTTTCTGAAGAGCCTTCCCACAATCATGGGAAATATACCAATTCCGACGGTTGTAGGTTAATCCAACTTTTCGAACTTCTTAACCCTTTTCCAAGCTTAGCATGCATTCTATACATTCACGCAACCTACAAACATATCCGAATCATCTAACCAATATGAAATTTGAAGAGAAAACAAAGTTAAAATTGAAACAAAATCCAAATAAACACCAACCACACACAAATCAAACATAATCACAATTAAATAAAACAAACAAACAAATAAATAAATAATCAGAGGAAAATAAGATTCCATGGGTTGCTTCTTATACGGTGCTTATTTTCATGTCGGTAACTCGAAGTTCTCCTTATCCTTAAGGTGGTTCAAATGAATGGTGCAATGTTAGTGCAGTCACTGATCTCACAATCTGCTCATAAGCTACTATACTATAGATTCCACCTTCTATATGATTCTTCTTTCTTCACCTTTTGGTACACGATCATTTCTTTTTGAATTCATTCCTAGGATTTTCAATATCTTCCCATTGTCATCAAAGTTCAGTTTCCTTTATATTCGTTGGAGGTAAAGCAGGACTGTTATCTTTCTTTAATACTTTGAAGGTTATTTGCTGCTTTCCTACCCTCAAAGTTAGTTCACCCCCATCAACGTCAATTATTGAGCGAGTAGTGGCCAAGAACGGTCGTCCAGGGACCATAAGGGTTTCCCTATATTCTCCAATATCCAATATATAGAAATCTGTAGGAAAGATAAATTTATTAATCTGTACTTGCACGTTCTTAATAATCTCCTTTGGTTGATGAATTGTTATGTCGGGTTTTTTTACTAATATCTTTATGGGTTATAACTCTCCTAATCCCAACTTCTGACTAAAGATATAGGGTATCATATTGATATTTGCTCCCAAATCTAAGAATGCCCTGTCTATGTTGACTCCATTGATACTGCAAGGAATGTAAAAATCCCCTTGTTCCTTCCGCTATTTGCTCCTAAACCTTCTTCTTGATTAATTCATTTAGTGTGATCCTTATTTGTAGTTGTTATGTTATTTCCTCAACCTTGTTTGATTTAACCTCCTTAAAATTCCTCGTTGCCCTACTTGAAGTTGACTTCCACTGAGCTAGAATATGGTAAGGAATTTCAGGTTAAAGCTTCTTGATTGGCTTAGTTACAAGTCCACTTCGAAGGAATTTCATAATTACTTATCCTTTTCCTTTATCTCGGTCTTCCTTCACATGTTCAAGTTCTTTTTCCTGCATTTGAGTGATGGCTATGATCCATTCCTTTGGGTTAGACTCGGGATTGCTTGGTAGACTACCTACACTTCTAAACCTACCTGGACCTCCAAATTGTGGATAGATGAGGCATGGTTCTCACAATCTAATCAAACTTTGCTTCCACCCTCTTTTAACTTTCCTCTTAGTTAGCAAACATCCTCTTCTGGTTTTCTTCTTGAGTTGCCAGTTTGGACCCCAAAATATCCATCAACCTGTCCATTTTGTTCTCCATAACTCTAATTCGATCTTGTTGAAATCCAGGAGGTCCTTATAGTCTTGCTTGGCCACCTGTATTGTTAGTAATCCAAGAAACATTTAGGTAGTTTTTCCACCCCGAATTATAAGTTTTAGAGTAAGAATTATTACCTCTTTGTGGATGGCCTAAGTAATTTATCTGTTCTGTACCACTAGCTCCCAATAAGAAACATTCAGCTGAGCCATGGTTGTTTTTCCCACATAAATCACACTATACTTGCATAGCTTTGGCCATAGATGAAGATGCTTCTTGCATGTTGCTCAACTGCTTGGTAAGGGTTGTGATCTATGCTTGTAAAGCTATAACGAAGTCAATCGGGATCATTCCTTTTTGCTCCATTTGCCCTTGTCTATAAGGACCTCACTTGACCACATACAACTATTGCTTGCCAATTCTTCTAGATGACCTGTATCAATAGTCTTTCTCATCAAAGACCTCCAGCAACTGCATCTATGGTTCCTCTAGTGCTCTAATTTACACCATTGTAGAATGTCTACAGCAAGAACTCCCTCGGAAGGTTGTGGTGGGGACAACTTCTTTGTAATTCTTTAAACCTCTCCCAGACTTCTTATAAGGAGTCCCCATCACTCTGTTGAAAGTTTGCGATATCCTTTATGATTCTTGTTGTCTTGGTCAACGGGAAATATTTCGCGAGAAATGCTTGGGCTAGCCACTCCTAAGTAGTGATTTTCCCTGAATTTAACGATTTTTACCACGCCTTCGCCCGATCTCCCAAAGTGAAAGAAAATAGCCACAACTTCACAGCATCATCCGATATCCCATTAAATCGAAAGGATTCACAGATCTCCAAAAAATTTGCAATATGGGCGTTGGGATCTTTATTAGACAACCCATAAAATTGTATACTATTTTGAAGTATGTGAGGAGTGACGACTTGATCTCGAAATTGTTAGCTTAAATCGTTGGCCTCGCAACTCCTTGAGGAATGAAACCTAGCCTCATAAAGTCCATCAATGTCCTCTTAGCTCCTCCTTGCTCTCCTTCTTCTTCCATATTTCTTTGTATAATATCTAGACGCTTCGCTCTTCTTAACTCTCGTTGTGTCTTGTGATATCAAATAACTCTTTATCGCTAAATTCTATCGATCTTCATGTGCTCCTTGTGTTCATGCACCTACAAATACACAAGAAAAGGTATCAAAAACTCTTAAATCAAAGTAATCTAAACTAAACAAGATGCTAAACAAACAATCTCTGACAATGGCACTAAAAACTTGTTGAATGGAAAATAGACTTTTAGTTTTACACTCAAAACTGCAAGTATACAGGTCGTGACTTGTAGTAATAAGCGAATATCGATCCTACAAGGATTGTGCTTAGACACCACTTAATTCAGATTAATCTTTGATTAAGAACCAAATTTTTTTTGGAAATAAAATGGAAAATTAAATTAAATTAAACAACTAACAATATACAAATGATAACTTAAAAATGCAGAAACTTGGAATTCAAGATTTGACAACTAGAGATCACTTTTTCCTTATCTTGTCGCCCTCCGATTTTGTTAATTGAATTGTGCCTCGCCTAAGATGTCCTAATGTATTAGCTATCCTCTCTCAAGGTGTAATTAATTTTCCCTAGCCAAATTAAATGGAGATGATTAAGCAATCTCTCAATCTACAAAATCAATCCACCAATTCAACTAGTTATGAAGTTATTCTATGGGTGATCAATTAAATTAGACAAGACCTATCTCTAACTAATCAATTAACTTGATGAATGTAGGTTTATAGAATGCCAATTCTCATTGTACATGTCAGCCCCCTGAAAATTTTTCCATTAATTTAAGCACAATAGCTTAGGGAGTGAATGCATGAGAAGAAATTGAGGGTAATTTCGGTATATAGCTTAAATACCAAGGGTAAAGAGGACTTTTGGGAAAGCCATGGTGGACTTGTCTTCTTGGCAGAAGGTAGAGTGTTTGGGAGTGAAAGAATAGAAGAGAAGCTTTGGATGAGAGTGAAAAGAGGAGAGTTGTGAGATAAGTTGCAAATTCTGTAAAGCTTAAGAGAGAATCCGAATGTATTCAATAAAGGAAAAAGAAAGACGGAAGAAAGAGTTTCTGTTGAGGTAAGAATCTCAGTTATTGGTGAAGATTTACAGTAAGCCATTTGGTGAATGTGCATTATGAGTTAGACGAATCTGGATA
>JAOQMS010042446.1:0-13745 GCA_027563885.1 Erythroxylum longipes
GGTAGATTTGGTCCCCTATCATCTGGCATAAGTCTCTCAGGCCTAGTCACTCTATCCTTCTGTGGCTCACTGTGCTTAATAAGTTAAGCACAATGGATATAATGCATTTCATTACTTCTGATGCTAGTTGTGTACTATGTGAGAGGGAGGAGGAATCTAGGAATCACCTATCCCTATTCCCACTTTATATAGGAGAAGATACATGAGTTATGTCTTATTTTAAATGCAAGTTAAACTTTCACAGAAGCACTGGAATGGCTTCTGAAGCTGAATCAGAGTTCCAGGCACAATGAGCATATCTATATTATATCTTTCGCCTTCTCCATCAAGAAGATATGGTGAGAGAGGAATTACAGATGATTCCAAAACAAAGCAAGACCTAGAAAGGAGGTACTTTATGTATTAACAAGAGCAATCAGAGAGTATCTGCTATATGCTACCACATTTGAAATAGTTAACAACCCTAGTCTAGCATCTTCATGTAGAATCAATTAACTAATATGCAGAATGGGTTCTTAGATTATTAAGGATTGCAAACTAGAAAAAAAATATTTGGAAAGTTGATTCCTTCCCTTACAAAGGTCACTGTTGGTCCTGAATGCTATGACCAGAACTTCAATCCAAGATGTCGACGATGATCTAAAGGTGAGCTCTTCTGAAGCAGATCGACTATCGGACCTCTAGTCAACATCAATCACCCAACCCTAATTTGGTAGAGTGGGGTGAGGAGGGGGAAGACGCGTTTTGCGTTTTTTCCATTTCTACCTAAAGAGTCGCTCTTTGTGGTTTATTATCTGTAGGCTTGTTACATTCATACGTTGTCGTTTTAGTTAGTCTTCAGAGTTGCCTAAACGCTGCCATTTAGATGTATATCTTTGTTCTTGTAAGGATCTTTTTTCTTAATTACAATTCTTTAACTTAAAAAAAAACTAAAAGTAACAAACATTCAAGAACATAAATATATTTAATTGAAGAAAGTAAATAACCATTATATTGTTGATCCCGACTGCTGAATCGCTGCTTCACCCGCAATTGCTTCAACTCTCCAAGTGTAAAATCAACTGCACACAATTGGAATAACTTTCCTGGTCATCCTGATCAAAACTTCAATAATAGAAACTAGCTTGTTCAGGATATCCAAACACCCAAAATGACACATTTGATCAGATAAATGTAGATACTAAAGTTCTACTAGAGTTCATGTGGCCATGGTAAAATTATGAACCAAGGTATCACTAGCAGGAAGTGGCATAGGTTTTGTACATGTGAAAAATCCAGTGGTATTGACCCCTTGAACCTCATAGGTCCTTTTGCGATTTGCAAACTCCTTGTGGTTTGCAATGTCGGTAGTAGCATCAAGGGTAACGTCATGGAAGCATATAAGAAAACCATCTTTAGAGCACAAGATGTCTGTTTCAATGAAGTCTGTTCCCTCTTCTATGGCTCTCTGCAAATAGCAGTCACCAAGTGAACTGATTATGAAGAATAATGTTTAGCAAGTGCAAAAGAAAAGGGGAAAGAAACTGTAAGCAAAGTTAATAAATTCAACAAATGCGTTTTGGGGGAAGAAACAAGATCATATCAGATATATTCCTATTTACTTGCTTAACACATATAAAGCAAAAGCTATGCTGTATGGATGGGTAAATTACTATGTGAACAGCAGATGGATATGTATCTTTGTAAGGAACCGCATATGAATAGCTAGACTGACCAACAGGACTTCGCATTGGCATAGATCTGTGAATTTTAAGAAAATCTATTTACTGTCTTTCCTTCTTCCAAAAGGAATTTACCAACTTTCTTAATTAAAAAAGAAAAAAAGAAAAAATGGGTGCATACAGCTGCGCGTGTGACTTATCAATTTCAAGGAAAATGCTCAACTAGACTTTCTGATTGCATAAGCTGATACATACCCTGTATGCAGCAGCGGTTTCTTCAGGAATCTCTCCATTTGATCCTCGATGTGCAATATTATATGGGCGAGAAGTCTGTATGGGCTGCCTATGATTATGGCTTATTTTGCTAGGGAGAGGATAGATTGGCCGCCTTGCAACACACACAACCACTAATGATAGGCATATGATTGGAACAACATCTGCCATTTATCATGGTACAGATTAACTTGGTAAGCTTCATACTATCTTAGGAATTGCAAAGAAAATACCAGAACGTACAAATAGATAAGTACCTGAAATGAAGAGATCACAGGCCCTCTTTCACGTTAATCAACAAATAAAATAACATTGAGTCTTATAAAAATCTCAATCCGGTCAGTCTAACATTGAATTAGAGAATCTTGACAGCGGGGAGAAAGTAATAATTAAAGTTTCGTGATGGGACTAGTATGGTGACGAGGAACATAACTATGACAAATGCGAATTTCTAACATGATTTTAGTTCTTTCTATCCATAATTTGGAACTTCTAGTTTTAGAACAAAAATAAGCTCCATTATCTTATCCATTTGACTGCACAAGAGATGCAAGCAGCAAAATGACAATCTCGTACCGGAATGCCAATATCATCATCACTTACATGTTCCAACAAATATCCCAAATTTCGCAATAAACCAACACCGAAACAAAGAAGCATATAAGCATCCAGATGAAAACGAAGAAACACATAAATGTTAGACAGGAGAAAACCAAAGAAGGAAAATAAATGTGCATCAAGCCTGGCCTAGCCTAGGAGTCAAGCAATTCACAAATCAGAAAAGACCCAGGAAGTGAAAGAACATGATTCGTGCACCCACATGTTAAAGCCATGATCTTGGCGAAGCTTCTCCAGCGACACCACGCTCGGTCTCCGTCTCTTTCCAGATGGTCTGTTCAATGTAAAAGCACCTTTTCAATGAGAAAGCCTCCAACTCTTTTCCCCCTGAGCCAGTTTTCTACTTAGTATTCCATGAAATTGTCAGCCAAGATGTTTTTAGTTCACAATTGTTCGGTTGACTTATGAATCAGTTGGGGACAGGGTCATGTGAGCTTGTCCAAGATGAAAATTTTAAGACAAGATTCTACTTGTCATTTGTCCATACTTGTATTGTCAAAATTTGGAATCCTTGATGTTATTTTCTCTTTGAGTTACTTGAAAGTTGACAAATTAACAGACTGATATCGTGTCATTTTAGGGTAGAAAGTAGAAACAGACTGTATTTGTATGCTCCGCATGGACTTGTTTTAGGTACAGTATTTTGTCGTTGACTTTTAATAAAAGTATTTCATGAAATGCATGACTAATGTCCTTTTCTTTCTCTGTACAATCAAGTAACATGGATTTGATTAGAAACCAAGACAAGGAAAGAACGAAATCGTATGCTTCAGAAGTCGACTCTCAAAAATATATGTTCTGTACTTTGTAATTGTATCCATGTTTTTGTTCATGCAACACTCAAGAGAGATATTGCTCAATCCTTTTACTTCTCTCAATATGCTACTTCAATCCTTTGCTTTGTTTATAAAAAAACACTCCAATTGCAGCTAATCTAGAAACTTGTAATCATACACGAAACTCAACTTTAGTTGCCAGTGTGCGGATTTATTCATGATCCACCCAAAATTAAGAAATAAAATCTGCTTTTACCGGATTCCAAGTCAAGTCCAATTAGAGTCTACGTTGAAAAAACAAAAACATTCAGGCTTCAAATTCAATAGCCCTACCCCAATCTGACACGGGAACTCAGGTTTACAAAGATATTCAGGCCAGGATCAGGACACCTCATTGCCAACCCTAATGATAATATCTATGAAAATTTCCACTTGGTTAATATTACTCCATGAACTAATAGTTGAAACTACAAAATTTAAGCAACATTCTTGGACACAATTTTCCTTGTCAAAGAGGATTAAGTTGTCCCTGAATTATGCTCGATTCAACTTCAGATTCACGCCCTCAATCAAAATCAGATGAGAAGTTGGTTGATATGAAAGAATTACGCTTGGCATGAGGCATTATTTACGCCAATAAGATTAAAGCATCCATCTACAAGAGCCCATTTTCTCAAATAAACGATTTTAAGCCCTGCGAGTTCTAATAGCTGATTACAGAGTCATTCAACCCTTTTAATTCATAGATATGAATCTCGGACACAACATTTTATTCGTTGGGGTTTGATTCTGTCATAGCTTAATAATTAATTTGTATTAAGTTTTTCATTAGATGTACTGCATTGGAGATATGATTCAAAAACTAAAAAGGCTGTTGAAACAACAATTAGAAGCAGGACCTCCCCATCACTTGTATCAATCCTAAAGTATATCAACAATAAATCTGAAGTAGCTTGGGCACTATTTATAAACAACTATGCATGCAAGAGAAACCATTTATCACATATATGTCTAATTCATTCCCGGGGATCAAGGAGTACATGTGCACATTTAGAAGTGACTAAGAAGGTAGAAATTGCAACATGAAAACCTGTCATTTAATGAGACCCTGATACAATTTTCCCGAAAAGTAAGCATCTCACTTCACGATAACGCGCCAGACACTTTAAGGCATACTAACTCAACTGTCTGAAACTCAACAGGATAGCAGCAGGCAGTTTATGCATCTCTCATATTAACATGAGATGACCGCAGTCTCGCATCAAGACAATAGACCCCACAAAAAGGCCAGCAGCACGCAACAATTTCTGTAAGAAAAAGAGGAGAATTTGTCAATACAAAAGAAGAAACAAAGTCTCACTAAGGTTTAACCATATCAGCAATACTGTATTGCATTTTCTATCAAGATGAAGTAAATGAAAAGATATTGTGATGCATGGAACACTGGTACTGAATGCCTCATCAAACTAACATGACATTAAAAAGGGGAAAAACAGTTTTGTGCCTTTTGACATTAAAAAGGGAAAACCAGTTTTGTGCCTATTTCCAAATATACAACTCTGAATACACAAATAAAACATGGTGCTTTCCACTACCACCAATTATTTTCCTAATCTAGGAACATGAACAAAAATAACAAACTTAATCAATGAATTAATCAGCAAATAGCTCAATTGACTGTTTGACAACAACTTCCCATCTTGCTTCGAGATACAAACAAGTGGCATAGTAAATTGTTTTCTTCTGCCTTTTCATAGTCCAAAAAAAGTCTCACGGCAAAAAAAAGAAAAGAAAACACAGCGGAATGTGAGGGTGTTAAATTTTGAAATATTAAGCCCAAATAAACTGAACACAAACAAGCCCAAATGAGGTTCCATCTTAAAAGCAATTGGTAATAGGAGAAGTAACTCACCAAGCTTATATGCATACTCAAGGTTATATATTCTTTCCAAGTGGGACAAAATCCTACTTATATTTGAGCCTTCATTACCGTTCTCTCCTTCTTTTGAGATTCTTTTCTTTTGTCTCTGAATCAGCCTTTCATCACTGATTTATTTCATTCAAACAGTCAACCTTCATCGCTGATTAATTTCGTTAAGTAGTTGACTGCACATAGAAGTGAAGGGCAATGACAGAAAACAAGGAGAGTGGATCAATCATCGTGGCTTCATCAGATGAAGTAAACAAGACTCAATCTTCAGTGGATTTGTAGACCATACAAACTGCCTACAAATTGGATAGAACAAATTACCTCAAGTGGTCACAACTTGTTCAAACTATTTTAAAAGATAAGGGAAAGATTAGTCATTTGTTAGGAACTAGACCAAGGCCAGAAGATCCAGGTTTTGAAGCATGGGATGAGGAGGACTCATTGATCATGGCGTGGCTTTGGAATTCAATGATGCCTGAAATAAGTGATAAGGTAATGTTCATGGCTACGGCCAAAGACATTTGGGATGCGATTCAGCAGACATACTCAAAAGCTAGGGATGCGGCCCAAGTATATGTAGTGAAAGTCAAGACTGTTGCTTCCAAACAAGAAAAAAAATATGTGACGAAATATGCCAACCAGTCGAAGTCGTTATGGCAGGAACTTGATCATTATCGAGTAATTCAAACTAAGTGTCCTGATGATGATGCTATACTAAAAGAGTTCATTGAACAGGATAGAGTCTATGACTTCCTTGTGGGATTGAATTCCGAGTTTGATCAAATAAGGATGCAAATACTCGGAAAGCAGAAAGTTCCATGCTTTAATGAGGTAGTGGCTATTATTCGGAGCGAAGAAAGTGGGAGAAATTTAATGCTCAATTCTCAACCTTCTGATGGCTTGGCTATGGTAGCTAGGAGTGAAAAGCAGGCTGGAAAAAGATTTGATGCAGAGACTAGAAAGGGGGTTCAATCCAAGTCTCAAAACCGTGATGACCTGTGGCGAAACTACTGCAAAAAGCTGCGTCATACGAAGGAGTAGTGCTGGAAGTTGCATGGAGAGCCTCCTAGCTTTGAGTGGGGACAGAAAGGATATCAACCGAGGGGTAATGGACAAGCGCAGGTTGCTAAAAGTAGATCCCAACAAGAAGACAAGCAAGACTCAAAGGGCTTCAATCAAGATGAAGTGGAAAAAGATAAGAGCATTCGTTAGCAACACAGAGAAACCTGTAGGTACATGTACTTCTGTGCATTCAGGTATGTGTTCTTTTTCATTTGGATTAAATGTCTCAAATATAACTTTCCAGCAATCTTGGATCATGGATTCAGGAGCCACAAATCACATGACTCATTCATCCAAACACTTAAACCTATTCCCCTTGCCCAAGCAATAAGAAAATAGCCACAGCAAATGGATCCTTAGCAACTGTTGCTGGCGTAGGAGATGTCAAAATAAACCCATGCATAACATTGAGAAATGTTCTCCATGTTCCTAAACTATCCACAAATTTAATATCTGTAAATAAACACACTAGATTTACTTTGTAATGTTAAATTTCATTCAAGCCATTGTTTATTTTAAAAGCGGGATTTGGGGAAGATGATTGGAAGTGCTAGAGAATGGGATGGTCTCTACTACCTTGAGGAAGCAAACGGGTCAAACATATCCAGAAGCAGATCACCCTATTCATTCATGTTTGAGTCTGTGTTGTCAAATAAAAAAAAAATCTTCTTATATCATTGTAGGTTAGGTCATCCATCGTTTAGAATTATTAAATCTTTGTTTCCTGCCTTGTTTACATAGCTAGATTTTGTGAGTCTTCATTGTGAGGTGTTTGAACTTGCTAAAGACAAGCATATACCTTTTCCTATTTGCAATAAGAGAAGCACTATACTGATATCTGGGATCCCTCAATTGTTTCAAATGTGTCAGGCGCACGATGGTTTGTGACTTTTATTGATGACTGCAACAGAGTTACCTAGGTTTTCTTGCTCAAACACGAGTCTGAAGTTAGTTATGTATTTCCACATTTTGTCTCTATGGTAAAAAACCAATATGGTGTAAATATCAAGAGACTTAGATCAGACAATGCCAAAGACTACTTCAACCTAACTCTTACTCTCTATAGTCAAAAAGAGGGGATACTTCAGCAGTCTTCACGTGTCAAAACACCCCAACAAAATGGTATGGCCGAAAGAAAAAATGGACATCTTTTAGACCAACACGAGCATTGTTATTTTAGAAAAATTTACCAAAGGGAAGCAGTTCTAACAGCCACTCATCTCATTAACAGACTACCCTTTAGAGTCCTAGGATTCAAAAGTCCAGTGGAGGTACTCTCTTCATTCTACCCAAATATATCCACTACATGTGTCCATTGTTCATATTCATAGCCAAGACCGTGGGAAATTGGATCCTAGAGCACTGAAGTGCATCTTTGTAGGGTATTAATCAACTCAAAAAGGGTATAAGTCCTATCATCCTCCTTCTAAGAAATTTCATGTGTCCCGAGATGTAACCTTCAATGAACAAGGAGCCTATTTCATCCAACCTTATCTTCAGGGGGAGAATCTCGAGGAAGATAAAGAGTTCATTCTTGGATTGTCTAAATATGATCCCTCACTTCTATCTAAACCCAGTCAAATGCCTTCAGTTCAACCAGAACCAAAATCTCCTGAATCTGAACCCAAACCCATTCTTGAACCTAAATCTACTTTTGGAGATGTGCGATTTGGCAAAATTTTGGTGTACTCAAGGCGGAAAGAGGTCAATCCAAAATCTGTGGATGTACAAGAATCTGATCCAGATTCCTCAAATGAGGTAACAATTTGAGTTTCCTACTTTGCAAATTGAAACTGAGGTACAAATTAGTGAGGAAGATCAAGAACAACATATTGCCATTAGAAAAGGAACCAAAACATGCACCAAAAGGTCATTATACCCACCCTCACACTACATGTCTGTTCAAAACTTCTCACCAACATTTAAAGCCTTTCTTGTAATCCTCAATACCACAACCATTCCTACAACCTTATCTGAGGCATTGTCTAATGAAAAATGGAAACAAACCATGGATATGGAAATGGAGGCACTAAAAAAGAATAAAACTTGGAGTTTGGTGGAATTGCTAGTTGGAAAAAGGTCGACGGGCTGCAAATGGGTCTATACGATGAAATATAGGGCTGATGGGTCGATTAAAAGGTACAAGGCAAGATTGGTAGCCAGAGAATACACTCAGACTTATGGGATTGACTATCTAGAGACGTTTGCTCCTGTGGCTAAGATGAATACAGTTAGAGTAATTTTATCTCTAGCTGCAAACCATGGTTGGGAACTACAACAATTTGATGTAAAGAATGCATTTCTGCATGGGGATCTTGTGGAGGAGATTTACATGGAAGTCCGACAGTGCTATGAAACAAAGGTGACCACCAATACTGTATGTAAGCTTAATAAAGCCTTGTATGGATTGAAACAATCTCCTTGGGCCTGGTTTGGCAGATTTGCAAGGGTCATGTTATCTATGGGATATAAGTAAAGTCAAGGAGATCACACATTGTTCATTAAGCATTCAGCCACAGGGAAAGTAAAAGTATTACTAGTCTATGTGGATGACATCATACTAACAGGAGATGATGAGATAGAGCAGCGGATCTTGAGTAATTGTTTAGCTAAGGAGTTTGAGATTAGGACTTTGGGAAGGTTAAAGTATTTTCTAGGAATTGAGGTAGCACACTCCAGAAATGGAATTTTTATATCCCAACAGAAGTATGTTACTGATTTACTCAAGGAGACAGGTAAAGCTGCACCGCAAATACACCCATGGGGCTGAACCTTAAGCTGGGACAAGCATATGAAGATGTTCCAGTCAATAAGGAAATGTATCAATGCCTTGTAGGACGACTCATCTATTTGGCACATACCAGACCTAAGATAGCCTATGTCGTAAGCATGATAAGTCAGTTTATGCATAGTCCTAAAGAAGTCCACTTGCCAGCAGCGCGTAGAATTTTGCAATACCTTAAGGGAACGCTAGGAAGAGGGATTTTGTTTAAAAGAAATGGAGGTACGACACTTGAAGCATACACTAACGCAGATTATGTAGGATTGATAGTTAATAGGAGATCTACATCAGGGTACTGTACCTTGCTTGGAGGGAATCTTGTCACATGGAGAAGCAAGAAACAAGGGGTAGTAGCACAATCTAGTGCAGAGGCAGAATTTCGTACTATGGCACAAGGTATATGTGAATTGCTTTGGCTAAAAATCATTCTAGAACACTTAAAGATTAAGGGGGATGGTCCTATGAGACTTTACTTTGATAATAAATCAGCAATAAGCATAGCCCACAACCTAGTTCAACATGACAGGACAAAGCACGACCAGGTGCATAGACATTTCATCAAGGAGAAGTTAGACAATGGCTTGATATGCACTCCTTATGTGTCAACACCGGGGCAACTTGCTGATATTCTCACTAAAGGATTGAGTAGCTCAATGTTTGAGGATATTGTATCCAAGCTAGGAATGGAAAATTCCTATTCACTAGCTTAGAGGGGGAATGTGAGAATCCGTAATAATAGATAACGTTTTAGGTAAATATTGGGTATAAGATATGCATTGTTAGGATCCCAAAATTTAAGGGATTTTCAAATAGAGTCAATTTCCTAGTTTAGTGGGACGAGGGGATTAGTTTCCTAATTTGTGTTATCAATAATAGATAACTTAAAACCCAAAATTCTTTTCAAGCCATAATATGAATTCAAAAATCTATATCTATCATTGTTCATCTAAATCTACATCTTTTAACAACTGTGGAATGAATATCAGCACCTTAGAAGTCTATTCAAAGCATTAATGTGTACAACTAACACCTGAATCTTATATATCCAACTAAATGATCTTGTGTACTCAATGATATACTTCTGTATTTAGGATGTCTACCCAATTAAGAATGACATTGTTTGGGAGGAAGTAATCTAATGTTGTGTAATAAAGGATGTCATGGAATGTATTAAGGCTCAGTTGAGAATAAGATTCAATTATGTACTTTATTTGATTGGATAAATATGTGATTTACATGTTTGCTTAAACTCATGAATAGGAATGTAATGAAGATACCATTATTTCCAAAACTAAATGAAGGAAACTAATTTATTCCAACCGTCAATACTTAAAAATGTATGAAGTTCGTCATTCTAATACTTAATTGCACAAATATTTTACTAAAACCGTCAAGCAATAGCTTGGATGATAGTTGCCCCCACCCTCAATGAAATGGTCTCAGTATTCAGACCTCAACCTCAATGCATTAAAAAAAAATCATTAAAACATGTTTAATGAGAGTTGAACATTTGAAGAATCGACAAATCTTTTCCCGTTAAAGCCTCAGCAATTTTTGAGCAATTCCAACAATATTCTAATGTGAAATAACAAACGAACTCTTCTCCGTTTTTCCATCTTTTTTTTTTGAAATTCTATAAGTAAACATCAGTTTATTCGGACAACAAAAACGAGCATGGCTATGATCAGACCAGAATTGTCAGATTATAAGTTGACATCTCTACCACAACCAACAGGACCCATAAAATCTATCGCAACAATTTTGGTGATTAAGTAACAGAACAAAGAAGTTAAGAAATCCAAGGAATAATTTCCCCAAAAGACGAAGGCAAACCAAAATTTTTTGTTAGTAGCTACAGAGAAAGAGAGAGAACGATACCATATTGAGGGCCCATTTCTCTTCATCGTGCACTTGGGAGTGCCAAAAAGCTTTAAGCTTCTCAAGAGCAATGGTAGTGTCAGCCATTGACGCACCGAGAGGGAGAGAACAAGAGTTAATTTCGGAGTGAAAGGTTTTAGGGTTTAGCGATATCATACGAAGAGAAAACCCGGTCATGTATAGTTTGGGCTTCTTGGAATTGGGCTTTCTTGAAAGCTTGGTCTGCTTATTTTATTATTTGGGCTCCTCCAGCACTATCACACCTATTAAATTTTAATTTACTTTTAAAGATTTTTTTTTTGAAAATTCTTAAGTTTTATGAAAAATCTGAAAGTATGGACGTCAAAGGGCCTAGCCAGCCCGGGCTGTGTTAGGTCATAGTAGCCCGACAGGCTAGAATGGGTTGACTTGTGGTTCGACTTGACTACGGGCTGATTGAACCGTAACCCGGACTATGGCCCGACAGGTCACCGGCGGGGGCCCAACTTGACATCTTTTTTTTTAAGAAAAACTTTCAAAACGACATCGTTTTTGAAGTAATAATTGAGTCACCGGCCTAACCAGGCTGGTTTTGACATCCTTATCTGAAACCAATCTTTCTCTTTGTTGTTTTGTTTTATAGATAAGATACACCTTCTCTTTTAATTTTGTTAATTTTACTCAAATTTCATATGTCTTCAAAATATTATAGGAAATTCTTATATTTTATAAAAAATTGAGAATCAACCCCTCCCTTAAATTTTACTGTTCACTTTTGTTGATTTATTATTTTTAGGATATATGATACTATCATTAATAATTGTAGCTCAGTCTATCCTGATTAGAAGTCAACAGATTTGTTGATTTAATCGGGTTTCAAATTAAACTCAATTTTAAAAATTTGGTTTGAAACTTGATACAAAAAATCGAACGATCCATAATCTTTTTTTAAAACGACATTGGTTTAGTATAACTAACGTAAATGATATCATTAATTTAATTTAATGATTTAAAAACTTACAGATTAAAATAATATCGTTTTAATTAGTTATATCAAACCAGTATTATTTTGATAACAGTTCAAATATGAATAACCACATTTCATTACATTTGGAAAAAAAAATCATATGAGTGATATAAACCAAATAGATTGACTTATCATATTTAAACATTATTACTTATATTAAAACATAATAATATTTACTATGTAATATTAATTTAAAAATAAGTTATAAATAAAGTTAAAGAGTTTATCATCTGATTATTAATATGATTACGTAATGTAATAAAATTTTAATGACAAACTTAATCTATTATCGTCTTAAACTATTTAATCTATTGTTAATTATTAATAAAATATGATAAATTAATATATTGTTATTTTTAATAAAATAAATTATCATTTCATACAAAAAAATCATTTATATTTTGTTATTAAAATAATGAGATGTAAATACTATAAATCAATAAAATAATAAGCAATTTTATAATTTTATTTATTATTTTAAAAACTAACGAGAACAAGTGAAAATAAGATATTAATCATCTTATTTTTAACAACATTGCATCAGTAAATAAAATTTCAAATGAAAGACTTAATTTAATATTACAGTAAACTACTAAATATATTATTAATAGTTAACAAAAATAATAAAATAAAATAAAATAAACCAATATTAAATATTATTATGTTTATGCTAAGCCTTCTATCTGCATAAGAAGGACCCCTTGGCTTGCATACTGAAAGTTTTGTTTTCTGTTGGAGTATTAGTGCCTTATAAAAATGAGGTGGCAGAGTTGTTAGGATTCTCTGTTAGAGGAGTTGGGTATGATAAGAGCATGATTCATGAGTGAAGGATGAGGGGCTATTTGGTAATTGGTTAGATTATTATGTGGAGAGACGGAGCTCTTAGTAAAAGTTATATGTCTGTAGGAAAGAATGTAGCAGAGACGAGTGGAGCTAGTGTTGCAACGCAATAGTGAGTCCATAAATGGAGAGAATCAATCCATAAAAACCTAGCTTAGCCTAACTCACACCTTCAACCTATACAGATACACCACTTGGACCTCCACCAACCGAACCAAACAACCCCCAACTTCAAACGCCACTTAAATTGACCCAAAAAACACTCCTAATGATGACTGCAGAATGTCAATGAAGGAGAGAGAAAGGAATGAGTTTGACGAGAAGTACCAAATCGAACACCATTGCAAGAATCGAGAGTTGAGTGTCTTGGTCATTTGTGATAAGGAAAAGGACGGGGGAGATTCCACGAGGTATGGGAGAAGTAAAGGTAGAGACACTGCTCTAAGTGAGTGAAGTCTAGCTAACTTAACTCAGTTATTGGGCTCACACCTCCTACAGTTATTGGGTTCACATCTCCTTACTCGATGAAGCTTAAGAGCAAAGTGAAAGGAATAGGTGCGATTATCCTTAGCAATTAGGGCAGAACACACAATTTCATCAGTGATAATTTGGAGCTCAACTTGAGCATTCTTGTCACTGCAATAGCTAACTATGATGTAGCTTTTGCTACGGGAGCACCATTATTGGGGAAAGGGATCGACAAGGGGTTCATAATAAAAATTCAAAAGGTAATGGTAGTTAAGGATTTTATACCATTTGACCTTCAGAGTTATGAAATTATTATAAGGCTAAAAAGGTTGTTTTTAGTGAGATACACTACCTTTTGATTATTAATGAATAATAATATTATTATTCATTAATTAAAATATTATAATTAATTAATTAATTACAATATAATTAATTAAATTATTATTATTAC